>JAUELD010041734.1:0-12269 GCA_031471615.1 Aglantha digitale
GCAGCTGTCTTTTTTATAACTTAACAAACAAATAGTGTTGAATTGTCACTACATTCTATTAAAAGGTAAAAGTTTATTAACATAAAATATGTTAATGTGTGTTGACAAGTTGCTTTTTGCGTGAGCGATAAAAAGCTCTCGTTAGACATTTTGCGTGTGTGTGGGCGTGCGCGAGAGCGATCGCTCGCGTCTCCTGAAAGGGACTGGGTAACGATCTTTCTCTGTGTACATTGATTGATAAATTTTGTCTCCTTTAATTGGATGCTCATCTTTATATATATCAACGTTTTCAATTAAACTTTCCCTAAGCATTTTCTTTCTATTTTCGTTTCGCTTATTCTCTAAGTGTTTTAACTGCACCATAAAACGAATGCAAAAGTTGAGTCATTTCAAACTTTTCTTCACTAGAGTGTTTAGCTGTAACGTTAAACATATCAACTGCTGTGTAAACAGGATCATTGACTGTTACAGCTTCTTGTAGCTCATAGAGTAGATTGTTTATAAAAGGCACTTTTATCGTTACCTTAAACTTTTCAATGCTCTGCTCTATAACATCATCTTCGCTTAGCAAGTTATTATTTCTCATACAACTTGCTAACTGCATACGGTCGCATGACATTTTCAGGAACGTAATAGCATGCTCAGTAAAGAGAGGACCATCATTTTCAAATAAATTTTCAATTTTTTCGAGCATTTGTTTAAACTTTCGTGCCAGATCAGCTTAATTTAAATTTTTCGTTTGTAAAAACAATGAAATACGATTAATTAGGGCTAATTTATCAGAGATAAGTAGAAGCATTAATAAATTATCCAGATTCGACAGCTCACTACGAATTCCAATTATTTCTGGTTGACGTTTGTCAGCTATAAGGGAATCCAAGCAATCAAGTAGGGGACTGAACCTTTTTATCAAGCACTTTGTTGCTTCTTCATGGGAAAGCTGTGCTGCTTTCAAAAGTTTTAGTTTTTTAAACCTATTGCTAATTGTGATTCTCCATATTAATTCAGTTCATGTATTTTGTATGAGGAACAATATGTCTAGATCGTCTTTGTAAGCCTGAAGTTTCCCCACTCATTGTATTTGTACCATCCATACCATTAAAAGTCATGTTTTTGATATTAACTCTCTTTTCTTAGAGAACATTACAAATTTTTGTACACAAAGCCTCTGTTCCTTTGCTACGAACAACTTGGGCCATACCTAAAAACTCCTCACAAACTTTGTGGCTATTCAAATCACCCATTTTAACAAATATTGATAACTCGCATCGATCTCCCATATCTGTCGTTTCATCTGCCATCAAAGTCACAAGCAGCTAAAAGAAGATTAAGTAATTCATTTTCAAGATGCCTACTGAGACACTCTCTTCTGCAGATGATTTGCACTTATAAGTCGCCCGACTGCTACATTCTCTAAGATGACTTTGTATGTCATCATCCTCTAGATCACTCAAAAAGTCAATAACATCACTAAAATTTTCACGTTGGGCCAACTTTTTCCTCGCAAGAAAGTATGTTGTTTTGATGAATTTCTTGATAACTCTTCGATTTCTCTTTTTTTGGTTGTTACATTGGTGTTTCTCTGCTTGTATATGCTTCCTTTACTTAATAGTACTGCGATGTTTTCTTTTAATTTGTGAATCTTTTTTTTTTTTAAAAAATATATATTAATATATATATTTTATATCAAAGCTAAAAATAAACTTTCAATACATAATTACAATCGATTATTATCTATTGTCTTCAGCTCTATATAACACCTGCATATCAAAAGGAAATAAGGAAAAACATCTCTTTGTTCGTAGATGGTCATCGTACCCATAAGAAACCCATGCTATATTTAATGAATAGGTCCATAGGCTTATTTTTAAAGATAAATAAATATTGTACAGGTATACCTATACCCTTTGGTGTACATTTCAATAGAATTCGAAACTGCTCTTTTTCTTTTAATAATTGTTTGTTACTTACAGTAAAAAAACAATTATGTTACAAAAAAAAGGTTTTTAATTTTTATCAAAAAAGTTATACAGGTATACAAGTTCTTTTAACAAAGCAAGACTTTTTTTTTAGGTACAAAGTTGTGTGAAAATAAGTTTAAAAAAATTGAGAATTAAAAGACAAAAAAGAAATTATTGCATTGTTAATTTTTTTAAAAAAAATAAAAAAATAAATAATCAGACATGTGATTGTTTTTAGGAAAGTTTTTTTTTTTTTTTTTTTTTGGGGGGGCGACATTTATTTGGGCGCCCATAGCGGTTCACCTGGCACTTGGATGCGTCCCTGGGACAATTAAAAGGATAAACAATAATATAATATGTTAAATAATAATTAATAATATGCCCTACGATCAATTCCTATAGGCTGTTCGTTACGTCGCTATGATTAGTCAACGAATATAAAAAATTAATAAAAAATATCGAAAAAGTGTGCGTGTTATAATCTGAAAAATAATCTATGTAAAAATTATTTATTATTTCATGGTACTTGACAAATTTTAAGTTCAAAATGATATATGTTTTGTATTATAAAAAATTAAACCATCCACAACCTTACGCCTGTCCAACAAAAGTACTTTAACTTCAGGACATTCTAAAAAATATTAATAAAATTTTCAGAAAATGTATAATAGAAATATTCTTGATTTTTTTTTAAAAAAAATTCAGGCATGTAGCACCAACAGTTTAATACTTGAAATGTTTTGTTTCTATAATGGAAAATTACAGCAATGAATGATCTGATACGAAAATAACTAAAGATGTTTTTCATACTTTATGAAGTAGATTCACAAGTACTGCATGTAATGTATATATCTAAAATGAAATTATTTAAAGGTTACAAGATTTCTTAAACCAATTTTCAAAATGTTTTTATTTAATTTATTTTTTAAACTTCCATAAAGAAATATATGAACATTTTGTTGACAAGTTCAAAGATAAAATGTAAATATGAGAAAAAAACACAAACATATAAAAACATATATAAACACATATATCTGTACACTTTTCTTTTACTTGCATTGACAAGTGCAAACCTATTTGTTATTCACAATTTCATTTTATTGCATATCATTTTGTGTTTTTTTTTTTAATTATAAAGTCTAGACATAAGTTAAAATAAAGAATGAGCAGGTTTTTCTTATCTAGTATTTTTAAAAGGTGGTGGTGTTAAGAAATTTTTTTATTGAAAGGAGCAAGTGTTTATCTTAACAAGCCTTATATGATTAATTTTACAAATTTGTTTTTAAAAGATATAGATGATAGATTTAGATATATGTTGGAGCAGATATTAATTTTAACTACTTTAATCGTTGATTTCACTTTCTGGAGGTTTATGTTTCATTGAAAAATTTCTTTATAAAAAAGAATCTTATACTGTATAAAAATTTCTCGTCGTTTACGGTTTTTATAGTAATAACAATTAATTTATTTATTAGAATTTTTTTTTATAAACAAATATTAATTTTATCACGTCAGGAGACATGTTTCCAGCAATCTAAAGGCAGGGTACCAACGAATTAAGGTATTGTCCTGAATTGTAAAGTTAGGAAAATAAATTGTAAACTACCAATTTTTGTAGTAAACTGATGCTGGGTTCAATTTATTTAAATAAACAGTAGTTCATTCTGAAAAAGTCAACAATGAAAATCTTCTGCAGAGTTTAGCGAATGACGAAACACTTATGCATGGGAAATGTTAAGAAACTAATGATAAAATTTGGAAAGTTTCAAGTATGTTTTGTATTAAGAAAAGTCCTTAACTGTACAATATTTACTCTAGCTAACACGCTAAAAGGACATAATTTGATTTTATTTCTTGTTCACCCTGAAAAATTTAAATTTATTATGAAACCTAAATTAAATATTTTTTTTGGTGTTCATAAACATTTTGATTTGTCATATTATTTATTGTTTTGAAACTATTTTGGTATAACTATTTTATCGTTTCAGTCTATATTTTACGAAATGTCTATGGAGATTATTAAATGTTTGAATGATATTAATTTCAGATTAAAAGGATTTTGTTTAATAGTAAATATTTCTATGTTGTCTAAAAAATGTTGATTTCTATTATAAATCCGAATAAACTATTACCAAATTTCACTCAAATATTAATTATGACATTAACATTGTTTCTTTTAGTCTGACGATAAGTATATGTCATCAAAGAATCATTTATTAAAATCTTCTTCACCATATCATTCTAAATCCAACAGTAATCATTCCTCGCCTGTTAATCGCAAGAGATCTCACGATTCACCATACAATATGAAATATTCAAATTCTCCTTACGAATCTGGCAGGAAAAGAGGTAGGTTATCAACAACAAGGCCCATGCAATCATCCAATGTCCAAAATTAATGCTGAATGTCAGAACTAAATTGCATGCCACTATTCCACACAGTTGGCTTTTTAATATGATTGATATAACTGTCTCTATACTATTTTTATAAAACATACCAATACTAAACCTTTTATGTAAGTGTAAAAATAAATCATTAACTGTTTGATTATTAAAGATATTGATATTGAATTAAAATATATAGATATATATATTTTTTCTCATAGAAGATGTATTACTTGCCCCATTACTAGAATTTTTAGTTTCACCTGTATCCCTTATACTGTAGCACTGTATGTACATAAAATTAAATATAAAAATAATGCAACCTTGCTTCTTCTTATTTCTTCAATCTTTCCTGTTTTTCTTCAAAAGTCTAAGATTGAGTTCTTTTTTCTTAGATCGGTGTAACGATAGTAGCAGCAAGTCATTTAATGAAGAAACACAGGTATGTTTGCTGTATTTTGACCCTCATACTTCAAGTATAGATTTGTCTGGGTGAATTCCCTTCAATACCCCCTCTTCCCCCCACCTGCCATTATTCATTACTTGTAGTATAGCTATAATATATAGTATTGTTAAATTATTGCTAGAAATATTTGATTTTGATTTTGATGCTGGTAATTTTTCTTTAATAGTTGTAATTAAATTGAATGTCTAGAATAATAAAATGTTAATTGATAGGTGGAATGTGATTGGTCGCAGCATATTAGCTCATCAGGGAAAGTATATTATTACAATAAAAAGCAATATGAATCACAATGGGAAGTTCCTAAAGAATGGACGGATAGGTAGGACCATGCTATTATTGCGTTACTGCACTATCTAACTGAGCTTTTTGTTTATGATATTCAAATTAGTATCATGAAAGTGTAAGCCAAAACCATAATCACAGATTTTATCCAAAAATTTACTTTAAATAGCTCTCTAAAAATATTTTTAAAAATATGTTTTGACACCAGACAGGGTTATTTAAAGGTTAGTTTTCAGTTACTTATTATAAACTATAAAATAATAATGTACTGCACTGTTCTAGATATTTACAAATATGAAAGCTTTGGGACAAGTTTATTTTAAATGAAATAGTTACAAAAACTTAAATCAACACTTTATTTCATTCAAAAACCTCAAGGTTTTTTTTAAATTGGAAGAGGCAATACAAAAAAATTGATTAAAGTGATCAAAAGTTATTCCTGGATGTACCTTTTGTAACTTTAAATTAAAATTTCTCGCAAAGAAATAAAAAGTGTTGATCTTAGTTTTTGATGCTCTTTAATCTGAAATGAACATTTTGGAATCCCTATAAGAATTATTTTTAGTTTATGATCAAGATGTTTCTTACTTAAGCTTATTTGCTACATACCGATTGAATTATTCTTATTATATAATTTTTATTTGTTCTTATTCATTGAAGATCGTAATTATAAAAATCCTATTTATAGACTGATGTCAGGGCTTTTTACTGTTTTCTTTTCGAGGCAAAGGTTTCAAGTTGAGGATCAAGTTTTTTTGGTAAATTGGGATTGAAAAGATATTTTCTATAAAAATAGGTTTTTAGTGTAAGAAAATATTTTAATCGTGTAATTCTTTTATTTCATCCTATTTGATTTTTTTAAACCATTTTTCCTGATGTAATATGTATTGAAATATAACACTCGTTGCTTCCCAGTCTTTTGCATGTTAATTGCGCGAGTCTTATTGGTTTGCTTTTGTTTGTAAGTTGTAGGATGGACTGAGATATTTCTGATCTTTCGTTTTAGAGGGAAAAAGGACAAAGACAGAAGTTTCACACTATCTTCTTCGGCTTCCAAAGATAATAGAACTAATAAAAATCCTATAGACTATAAAAACAATACTGATTATAGAGACTCTATACGAGATTATAAAAATTCTAGAGACAATAATGATTATCGAGATTCTAAGGATCCTTCTAGGTACAAAGATTCACGTGATTTTAGAAATCGCGATTCAAAAACTCGTAAGTTAGAAATGCGACGAGATAGTTACGACTCAAGGGATTCACCAAGAAATAATAGAGATTATAGAGACTGTAATAATCGTGAAAATAAATATGACGGTATATATCGATCGCCACATTCAAGTAAGTTAATTTGTTTAAAATATTTGTCATGAGAATTTATCATTAAACATATTTGAAAAGTTTTAAATTAAATACGCAGAACATTGTAATCTTATAATGAAATAAATGCATTTATATTTCTAATAATATATATATTATTTTTCTATATTTTCAACAAAAACTATATGTATTACGGAATTAAATCCTATAAATTCACTAACTTTTCAAGGAATTGGCACGTGAATTGTTTATGGAATAGAAACCGTTTCTCTTCAATGCAAGCTTTGTTTAATTGATCATATTTTTGTTTTAGCTTATAATCGGCGGAATTCAAGATACTCCTCATCTAATAGTATAAAAACATACGGTCAATCTACTCCTTCATCTAATACAACAAGCAATCGGTAAGATTCTGTCACTTTATGTTGTTCAGATTTACAGGGGTATATAATACGTGTTTAGGAGGTAAAAAAACAAACAGTAGTGATATAAATATTTAATAATTTCTTTAGTTCTCACCAACTGTCTCCAAACTCGTCGAATGGAAGTGGAATTGTTCAAGACATCTCACCACCTGGTACACCCACAACTGATGATGTCTTAACACTTAACAATACTGCCCCTGTTTCATCCCTTTTTACCCCATCTCCTATTCTAAATTCTTCTGTTTTATCAACTGCCGCTCACCTTATTTTACAACCACAAGTGATTTCTACACCCTTGCTTTCACCTAACATTATCATTAATAATGGACAGCAACAAATACCAGCTCCCTTCTTGCACCCGTTACAACAGGCCTTGCTAATACAACAACAACAACAACAATTGCTGATGCAGCAAAAACAAAAAATGTTGTCGGTACGTTTATTTCTAATTTATTAAATTCAGTTTGGATCTAATTATAAACTATCAGTTTTAAGAATGTTTTTTTATTTAATTCATAGCCTAAAGAGTTAACATACTTGTCACCAAAACTTCCTTCTATAAAAAGTCGAACAAGCGATTCAGGTAAAACATTTGATAAAGTATTTTCAGTTCATTGAATTGCATTATAATAAGTTATGGTTCCTTGTGACTCCGTTCCTTCGTATTAAAGTGGTTACCCTGTGTTTAAAGGTGCAGCGCCATCTTCTCCTGTAGTATCGGCTATCCAACAAAGGTCTGCACAAACGAACAGATCACCAAGTGGTTCATCACGAAGTTCGACGAGTGCAACACCACCGCCACCTCCCCCACCAATAAAAGAGACTAAGTTCGACAGTGAAGCTAATCATGTGAAACTAGATAAAAGTACTTCCAAGACTTTCTCGACTTCTTATGGGTCTACCTCGTTTAACGAATCGATGAATAAATCGAAATCTTTAGATTATCAAGACGATGACGATATGAATAGTATAAAAACTTCTCAACTATCTAATGAATCCAAACAGAATGCTGAAAAATGTATGAAAAGACATTCTGAACGTCTGTTTCAAGAGTCTCAACTTATGTTTAATGAATTACCAGACATCCAACGTTATTCAACTTATTATTCACCTGCGTTTAACGACTTTACGCTGGGTTTTTACGGTGCTGCATTGGATAAGCAGGTAGGGACTGCTTTATTTTTGCTTAATGTATAATGTCATGGTATTATGTCACGAAGTCAATAAATTAAATACATATACGCATTATAAGAGTAACAGGTGTGTTATAATGTGTAACTTTAATCGAGTGTAATTGGTACTATAGGCTGATGCATCGTTAGATGAAGCGATGAAGTTGGTTCAGCAAGATGATTATCGTTCTAAAACTACTTTAACAACAGCAAGAAACGATTTGAATGTGATCGATAGCAAGTTAGATGTGTCATCCAGCTGGTACGTTTTCAATGTCAATCTCTTGATAAATATCCATACTTGATATACCTAAGTGTGCTTCTGTTAGTGCTAATTCAAAGTGTTATTTATTTCTTACTAACTTATTTCTATCTGTAGGGTGGATGCGTTGAATAGTGTTCTCGGAAAAATCGAAAGTTTACAAGACTCGAGCATGACTAAAACGACTCCTGCCTCATCGGAAAACAAAAGAGAAAGTAAGTTATATGCCAACCGTAAACAAAAAACAATTGAGACCAACCACATCGAGACCAAACTAAATGGAGACGTTAAAAGTATAAATAAAAAAAACTGTCTGCTAAAACATATCCCTTCAAACCACGTTGATGTTTTACATAAAGAGAATAGCGAAGTAAGGTGACAACACGTAGCTAAAAGCTGGAGAGTTCACCTTTTGTTTAGTTAGTTACATTTTTTACGGTTGTGTCTGCTCTCTTTTTTATATATACGTTTTAATGGGATGTTAGTGTTTCTTTTGTTGCTTCGTAAAATTGTGATTTATTTTTGAAAGATTGTGTCCATGTTATTATTCTTGACAAGTTGAATAAGGAGCTAATCAAATTAGAGTAAGTCTGTATTTACAAGGTTCTCACCGTAAGATTTGAGATTTCTTGGAAGTTCTTATTAGCAGCGTTCTGTATCCGATACGACGTGCTTTCTATATTATCATTTGAATATTGAGCTTAATATATCTGCGAATTGTAAGTGCGATAGTTGTTTATAAAGAGTTGTACTAGAGATGTACTGCTTGTTTTCATGTATATAGAATGTTATTTTCCAATTAAATATTATTGAGAAATAAAAAGCTAATAATTTTAACCATGCTTTTCTTACCTACTACTAAAAGTTTTCTATAATAATTTCTGGTAGCAGGATCAAAATCAATATATTATTAACAAGATGGATTTCTGAAATTAAAAGATTTGGGTTAAGTGGCAAAAATTGATTTACAAGCTGTATTTAGTTGTTGTTTATATTAAATCTTGACATTCTTCAAAATGAGGTAAATAACTAATATTTTGCTTTACCTCGACAATGAGATGACGTCACTTCAACTGAATTAATCCGTGGGAGATATTGGTATGTGTTCAGTTTTCAATGCTCGTACATTTATTTCACTACAGCTGAAACTTAGTGATGTCGTCACAGCGAATTTATTAAAAGAATTATGTAACGATGTTAACACAGAGTCATCTTCAATTCAATTAACAGTAGAATCTTTCAATGAACGTACTGCAAAGAGAATGCTGGAAGATTTACTTACGTTTATCTCAATCAGTTGCTGCGGGACGAAATCTGGATCATCTTTTCTATCGCTTATTGATTTTTTATATTTTGCACTTACAAGGGACATAACTTTATGTTTTTTGACATTATGTATTTTCCCTAAAAATCATTATTCATGGCATGTTTTTTTTACTCATTTTTTTATGTTTTTAAGAATAACCAAGAGATTAACTCTGTTTTTTACATTCAAAAATTGTTTTCCTTTTAAATGCCCGTTGCCCAATTAAACTTTAAAAAAAAGACCTAATAACAATTACATTCCAAAATGCGCAAAAAACACACACACACGTACATGCAATTATAATATAGTATTATAGAACAGATTCTATTATAGCAATTATTTTATTGACTTACGATGAACAAATCCATAGACCGATGATCAACGTATCAATCATTAATCATCTTTTTCAAAACTAATTAAGGATGCCCTTGCAGTTTACGTATACAATTACTTCCTTTTTAAATCAAGTTACTGTTCATTTATTCTGTTATGACCCCCAATCCCCCCATATACAGTTTGTATACCCTCCGAATTTTTAATACACAACCGGTGCTGCTAAACACTAATATTTTTGAGTCTCCAAAAGTCATTTATTTAGGTCATACAGGATGTTGTTTTGATTTGGTAGATGTCGCAACACAAAATAAAAATCATGGTTGTTAAATATGTAAGGTTTATAAACACGATTATCGGATTATTTCAGATCTTCATGTTATTAGTGCTACAATAAATTATAAATCATATTATGAACTGAGCCTTTAAATTTGCTCTTAAGACCATAACGTAGACCCAAGGAATTGGTTGTTAGAGCAAATTAATCTTAAAAAATATTATTTTTATATCATAATTAAAAAGATATAGTTCGTTTCGTTTGTGTTTCCACATAACATAAACAAACAAACAAATAAATATATCGTCAACTAATTCATAATTTCACCGCATAAAATAGTTAATTTGAAGAAGTTATCTTCTTTTATTTTGTTGTATAACTTCTCTTGAGATAAAAAAGAAAGACACAATTAAAAATGAGATAAAACCACTGCAGTACGCTTCCGTTAGGTCAGTATTTCATGAAAAAACAAAAACTATAACCAAAATAAGTTATGTCAAGTTTCCTTTGTTAAATAAATGAATATTGTACTCTTGTATTGTATATTGTAGTCTTGTACAGACAAAACCGTATAAGTATATTGTTTACATCTTTGCTTTTGTAAATGTCCTAAATGTTATACCAGAAGTGGGGTTCGAACCCACGCGGACACTCGTCCATTGGAACTTAAGTCCAACGCCTTAACCACTCGGCCATCCTGGTAAGGTGCTGTTGGAAAAATATATATATTGAACTTGTATTGTTTTTTAAATAAATTATTATTATTAAATTATTTCTTCGTACTGCATCTTTCTGTGGGCTGACTATTATATGCGACGTAATTTAAATTCTCTGCGACCAGTCAATACTGGTCAACGCCCGTCAGTAAAAATAGATATGAAGCAAAAACACATGAAAAAATATAAATAAATAAAATAAAGTAGCCCTAAATACAAAGGCCCTGTGGCGCAATGGTAGCGCGTCTGACTCCAGATCAGAAGGTTGCGTGTTCAAATCACGTCGGGGTCAAGTAACTTTTATCGGAATATAAGAAGCTCATTTCCTTATTTTAACAGTTCAGTTTTCTTTTGTTTGAAATTTTTAACAAGTGTTTAAAATTATGCGTCAGCCGGGAATCGAACCCGGATCTATTGCTTGGAAGGCAACAATGCTAACCTTTACACCACCGACGCTTAATGCAATTTGCCTTAAACTATACTATATAACAAAATATCGCATTCTTAAATATCTTTAGTTTGGTAAATAATTTTATACATAGGTTTGTATATAGGCATTTTCATTAATATTTGTACCGTTTTAAAACGAGGCGAAGATTGTAGTAATACTCTTCAGGGTGGGAAAGTTTGAGAAAAACTGTTTGTAAAAGAGGCGAAACTTGTTAATTAACTGTAATTATAAATGAAATAATACCATTAAACGTACTTCTGCAAACGTACGTTCTGCAAGGTGAACCTTGTTAGAAAGAACACTTTCATAATAAATGGGTTTACTATGTCAGTTCCGTTCTTTATTTATTCATAGAACAAAAGATTTCCATACAAACACTAAGTAAATGAAAAATAAAAATATTTTTGTAAGAGTTTGACCGAAAGATTTAAATAAGATTCGTTCGAAAATTTTTATACAGAAAACTACTTGAGCTATATCATAAATATTTTAGCATGATATGTGGAAGAGTATTCCTCAAATCATCCGAAAGATTTATGAAAAAACCGAATACATTTTTTATTTGAAAAAATTTTTAACAAACTTTCTGTTTTATATAATTATAATAAATAATGTTTTGTTCGAAATTATTTAATTCTATAGAAAGTCGAATTGCCATAGTAATCTCTTGCTCTAGTAAATAAAAAAAGGAACGGAACTGACATAGTAAATCCTTTTATATGCAGGCATTGTCTTGATAAGGTGTAATTTTTTAGACACATAACTTCTGCAGAAACCCATACTACTGCTACTACTACTACTACTACTACTACTATTATTATTTTATTTTCTGTTAACAAGAAGTGTTACATTTTGCTTTAAATATATATAAATATATTAGATATGTTTTTATAATAAAATATAATGC
>JAUELD010041767.1:0-12259 GCA_031471615.1 Aglantha digitale
CGCTGAAAGTATAGTATGGGAGCCACAACTTCAGTAGAAGTACTCACCGCTGAAAGTATAGTATGGGAGCCACAACTCCCAGTAGTGACCACTGAAAGTATTATTATTATTCTCCTTTGACTTTGTTTGTAAAATTTTGACAGTTAAACTTTCCGTACTACTAACGCTCTAAACGACACTATTTTAAGTATTTCAGTCATAATCTTTGAAAAATAATATGACCAAAATCCTATCTACACCCCTGTTATTATTATAAGACATTCGCAGTGTTTCACTCATATTCATTCAAGTTATTTATGTGTTTTGCTGATAAAAACACACACAGAAAAGTAGAAAAGATGGACTAAATGCATTAAAATGAGCTGACGCGATTAACAATCCCCAAGGATAAAAGTTTTAAAATAAATTAAGATGTGGATGTGGTAGTAAGAAATATTATGTACACCATTTTATGTTGATGGTTAGTGTAAAAGACAAACAAAAAAATAAATAATAAATAAATAAATGAGTTAGAAGCTAAGGAGTTGTTACTTTGACTTTAAAGAATTAAATTGTATATTTACGACTACATGCTTTTTTGTTGTTGATTTTTTTGCCATTCTCTTATGTTGTTAATAAATGCCTAGACTACCTATTTATATTGTTTTAGCAGGTTTTATACATGAGTACATGATTATATTTGAATAGGCACATGATTTTATTTGATCTGTTTAAAGATTTTCTAGCACATGATTAAAGATGGCTTGCTCATGATTATTATTAATATCAGGACTGCTAAAGGCAAATTAATATATTACAGTATAGTATATTTACGCCTAATAAAAGTACAATAACAAAATATTCTCATATTTGTTATTATTCCAGCAACGAAAGCTACCAATTTTAAAAATGAAAATATTTCGACAGTTTCCAACAATTAATATGTTACGCAAACCAACTAAACCCTAAACTTTTTAAGATTCTAACCTATAACTTTGAGGATTCTTCCTAAACTTTTGAAAATTCCCCTTAAACTTTTGAAGATTATCCCTATAACTTTGAAGTCGAGACTTAATCTCCATTTTAAAAAACTTATTGAACGAAATACACCGTTCTCTGGTAAAAGCCATCATTACAGTTTTTCATGGCAAGATGCTAAATTAATGGTACTTTCTCAAAAAATAACGATGTTTGATATTAACTCAGCATAAAGATAATACTTCAACTAAGATTCTTCCAAAATATCTTGTAATATGACCCCTTTTTTTACTGTACACTTTATATTGTTACTAACTGCTTAAATAAGACAATTTATTTTATATATTACAACAATAATATATATTGTATAATTATTTTAGCAAGTTTTGTTTACATAGTCGGAAATGTGCTCTTGGAAAATGTATATTTTTCTCTGTATACTTCGCACATGTTTAAAGCTGCTAGATGGCTCACTCATGATCATGATTGCTAGCTGGACTGCTAAAAGCAAAATTTATATATTACAGCACAGTATGTTTACATTACACATTTATTTAAATAATGCATGAAAAACATGGATGTTATACAATTTTTGAAAACCATGCGATATTTTATAAAATAAATAAAGAATGAACAAAACGTATAAAGATTTTTAAAAATACCAACATATTAAACTCGTATATATAAGTCGTCAGCCGCAATATTAATACAGTAAGAAATGCGACATCTAAAGTCTGTATAGTAACTACTATAAAGACCTTAAATTATTCAGCGTAAAGAGTAATAATAAATTTAAATTTTATTAGTAAACTGCGCAACTGAATTGAGTCTTTGAAAGGTCATGGTTCATTTTAATGTCGATTTTTAGAAAGAAATATTTGATTCATTATAAGCTATGCTTACTTAGAACACAGGAAACAAAATATTTGGTTCATCAAAAGATACACGAATACTTATCATTAATGTATTTCTGCTGGCGAAAAAAAATCGACTTTATACCTTTTTCTTACCACAAAAAACAACAACGACGAGTAACGTCAAGAAAAAACATATTTTAAATATAATACACATTATTCCTATGCACTTTATAAATAAATTCACATATTCACTCTCATATAAGATTCACAGATCAACTAAGATCACAAAAATGAACTGTGACAGTTTTTTAATAAACCTTTATCTACGTTAGAACATCTACAATAGAACAATAAGCAATTAACAATGCATATGTAAGCATTGTTACAAACCAATTGATATAACAGAAAAAAGTGACCACACGTGACCAAAATGTTTGCTTAAAAAAATAAATAATAGAGTCGAATTTCAAAATAATACAACAGTAAGTATTTTACTTTAAATAATAATATAATGTTTACAATATACATAAATATCAAAAGCCTATAACAAAGTGTCTAAGAAATGTTGCTCTGTAACTGTACTTTGAAAATAATAAATTATTTGTAATAACATACCAAAATGTTATTCTTGCTTACTAGACATTGTAGGTCTCGAATATCAACAAGTTTCATATAAAAAAACATATTTTTAAATTTAAATTTAATTTCTTGATGATGTATTCACGAGAAATGGTTCTGCAAAAGACGTGAAAATGCGTATTCAAAATTACATGCACTCGAAATCTATATGATGTATCTTCTTCTTCAAAATTGTAGTCAGGTATGCAATACTAACCGTGCTCCAACAACAACCATGACAGTATGTTAAAGTAATGTGTCAACTTGAAAATTCACTGTCACTAGTTTTAACGTATTCCCTGGTAAACTCGTAAATCCCTTGTTTAAAAAAGGGATGGAAGTGTCCTAGATCCTTTTTAGTCAACTGGGTATTTGATATTGCATACAACGGGCAAGAGGAAACATTTGACATAATTGCAATAAAAGCCGTTAGGTAAGCCTACAAGAGAAACGCAGGTGTTTAATAATAAAAAATATTATTATAAAATAAGTTTTATAACTTATAGATTGGAAATTTTTCAACTGTAATTTCTTTTCTTTTGTTATGTACTTTCTGATGTAATTATAAAAATGGTAGATTTAAGATAATTAAATGTTAGAGCACAAACCTCCAGCTGCGCACGTCTCACCCTTACAAATGTTTCAGCACGGTTACCAAAGTAACGCTTGGATGGAAACTCAAGATTGTTGAGCTAAAACAAATAGTAACGATGAAACGATCTATTCTCTTTTTACCTTTATTTATGTGAATAAAAACAATAGCACATACAATGGAGTAGTCCTTCAGTATTTGACGATGTAACTCTCTGAATCGTCGATATCTTCTAAACACTGACCAATGCTCATCACCTACACACAACTAAAGAAAACAATCAACAAAAACGAAATTATTTAGATGTTCAAAAAATGAATCCATTTAGAGAAACGTGTTCTGAAGTAAGCGTAACAAATAAAACTGTTGATTTAAAATACCCTGATCTCAAAAACATGGTATGTATTCCTCCCCATTCCCCTTAAAACAAATTTTGGAATTGAACATTTGATTTGATTCTTCTTGTATACATTAACTGATTGCAGGAAGCGATGGACAGGAGTTGGCGGAGGGGATATACGCATGCGTGATATAACTTCGTCTTCTTCGTCAATACCACTCTATAATTAAAGAGATGAAACAATACTTTGAGTGGATCATACACAAAAGCTTTAATTGAAGGATATGCACATTACATAGCAACTTACACTTTCAGTGACTCTGATTAACAGTTGGTTCACTTCGCTGTCTGATAATTCATCTTCTTCGTGGTTGGCTAACGTTAGACTCTAACGCAAAAAAACATGGATTAACTTTTGATATCAGAAGATATGACATTTCATATTACAAGATATGACATTTCACAAAGTTACATACTATGTTATCTAAACGATTTTTTTCTTTTGAAAGATATAACTTTTATGTGAAAAAGAATATTTAAAATGATGATTGATTTTATGGAAAAAACTACATATAGAGATTTCTTACCGTCATGGAAACGTACTTTTCTAACCTTTCTTGTAGATTAATAATTTCTCTGAAACGGAAACAATACTTAAAGTGAAAACAATAAAACCTTAACATTAGAGAAATTTCTAATGATATTGTAGAAAGAAGAATCGAACGAGTTATGGAGTTATGAAACTCGATAAAACTCTATCTAAGAAGCTTTTTATGAACTAGTGTGAATTAGTGTGTTTTACCTATTCGCATCTGAGAGTTTATCTTGCAATGTTTCAACTTCTTTACAAGCTAAATTTCTCGTGACGACCAACTCTTCATCTTTTGCATTTAACAAAACCTGTAGCTCGTTGATTCGATCGCCTGTAGTATCGTTACTCTAGAAAACAGTTGCACAATTTATATCTTCAACACTTAAAAAAGGGACTAACTCTTAAATTAAATATCTTTGAAAGCTATAGCAATGGTCTTTATTTCATCTAAACTTATTTTAGCAAAATAAAATGATAAAAGAAGAAGGAAATATAGTAAAAAAAACAAAAATAATAATAAACGATAAAACAACTACTAAATATTATTTAGTTTCCTAGATCACAATATGTAGTAGAAAATGTCGAGTTAACAATCTTTAAGTACTGCTTATGAAATGTTGGTAGAACGCAGCTCGGAACCGATTTATATTCAATAAATGATACCGTTTTTAACAAATGTCTCAAATCCGTCCAGTTAGCGGTTTGTATAGAATTAAATAGGAACAGATAAAGCCAGGATCCAAAGGTGTCAGACTAGATTATATTTACATTTCTACGCTATATATAAAATTTGATGTAGAATAAACACGACATAAATAGAAAACTAACCTTTTCCAATGCAGTTTTTTCATCGACTAACTTTTCGCGATCTTTTTGCAAGCATTGTATAAGTTCCATCTCCCTCTTCTTTAACTGATCGATTTCACCTTGCATCACCTTCTCCATCGATAATATCTTTTCGTACATTTCATCTTCCAGCCTTAGACAACAAAAGCTTTTAACAACAGCTACGTAATAGTAAAGCCTTTTCCATTATTTACTTGAAAAAGGAAAAACTATATTTTTAATGCGATTTTAAAAGCATAAAAAAGCACTTCTTTAACTAAATAAAATAAGCACTAAATAACTTTACCTGAAAAAGTGTAATTCTAAAAAGGGCTCCTATACTCCTATTCCTATACTCCTATTCATGAAAACATTTATTAAAAGCAGAACGAACGACGGCTTATTGAAATACATTGCGATTGATGATAGTTTGGGAGTGTCGATCCAATCAAAGTAAAACGAAAAAAATTACTCAAGGACTCTTGTTGATTATTAAGAAAACTTCAAGAATTAAATCTGTTAATGAGATTTGATTATTGGAATTAAACTTGTTGTTGTTTCCTTTTGAAAAACATTTTTTTGTTTGATTATTTACTTTTGACTACCATTTTTTATAGCTTATGTAAAAAGTTAGAGGCTAGGTACGAAGTTAAGCTATAAAATATTTGATTGATTGTTTACAAATGTTTAAGCTAAATTAAACGATAACTGAGATATTTCAGAAATAAGTAATTTTGTACCTTATGAAATTTTGTGCAAAACATTGAAGAATGATGACTTTCGCAGCAATTTAACACGAAACACTGTTAAAGCTGTGTCGCAATTTTCAATTATTTTTCATTATTTATCTATTATTGAAATTAGCTATTCATTACTTATTAAAATGAGAAGAAGAACGAATACCTTTGTTGAAAAGATTTGAATATGCTTACTTCTGTTTTTCTTTGGTCAGAATTTCGTTAAAACTGGTATCACCATTGTAACTGGATTCGCTGTTGTGCTGACACATGTGTATTTCATTTTCACTACATGCGTTCGACAATTCCCTTTCTTCTTCCAAATCAGCAAGCCTTTCACGCAAAGATTCGATTTGCTCAAGTTCTTGAGCATTTTCCTGTAAAAACTGCTGCTTTAGTTCCATAAGTGTGACCTCAGCTATTCCTCTTGCACGAACTAAATCTTCTAATATAACTTGTGATTCTTGCCGCTGTTCAACTAATTGCTTTTTTATCGTTTCAGTACTTTTTTGCACCTCCTCGATTTTGCTTTTGTAGATCAGGTTATATTTTTCGAGATTATCTTTGGACTGTTGTATACCGGTAACGACTTGGTGATTGGGATGTTCCGGGGATTGGAACTCTTTTTCAATTAAATATGCAACATACAGCAACTCCGTACCTACCTTAGCTATATCGTTCTCGTGAAACTTGTCAACATCTTTCAGTTTTTCTTCTTCACGCGTCATATCGGATTGACATTGCAAAGTGATCTTCTCGGAGTTATCCACGTCTTCCTGTAACAACAGCAATTGTTCACGTGATACCTTTTCAAACTCAACGAGCAACTTCTCTGATAACACAGCTTGGTTTTCATTTTGTATTTTTTTAGTATTCAATTCTTTCAACATGGACTGTATCACCTTTTCTTCTTCTTTTTTCACGATCTGGTGGTTTCTTTCTAATTCGTGAATGTTTTCAATTTTATCGTTAAGCTCGATCCTCAATGTATCGCATTTTAATTTAGCATTGTCTTGTTTACTTTTCATAAGTTCAGTCAATTTTTGTCTCATTAATTCAGTCTCTTTTTTCTTATCATTGATATTCTCTTGATTCTTTTTGAGTAGTGCTCTGTACTGTTGAACTTTATTATTAAATTCGCGCTGATCTCCGATAGATTTGGTCATAGCTACTTTTTTGCGTTGATCAACTTTATATTTTTCAGCAGCGATCTTTTCGTGCTGTTCATGCGAGCGATTCAGATACTTGATTTTGATTTCATCAAGTTTACTTTGTGCATCGAGCAGTTCAATGGAACATTTATGTTTTGCCTCGCTTATTATCTCTTTTTTGGCTGACATTTTTTCCTCTATTAATTCTTGCTCCCATCTCATGATATCGAATCTATTTTTGTAATCCTATAAAAAGATAAAGTTTATAAACTAATTCTCCAACAAACAGTTTATTTATCCTACAAATTTTCATTATACAAAGGAATACAATAGTCTAGATTACGCTGTTTATAACATGATTAACTCTCTCGCATACCTGCTGATATTTTCGTAATGTTTTTGCTTTTCCGTGACTTAACTCTTCCAACAGACTTTGCGCATTGTTCAGAGATTTCGTTAACTGCTCTTTTTGCGGTTCGATCACTAGCTTTTCTTCATCACTTATGTTTATGTTATTCATATCGTACGATTGCAGAAAGCTGTGTAGTTCGTTCGCCAATCTGTTGCATAGCTTCTCCTGTGTTTGTATTGCTTCAGTTTCATTGCGCCATTTCTCGTACAATTCATCCACATTGTCGGCAATATTCGCTACATTGTTTTCGGACCGTTCCTTCATCACAAGCTGTCCAATAGTATCCTTTAGTATTTTAGTTTCGTTGGATCGGTTTATACAGAATGTTTCAACTTCTTTCGATATAGCCTGATTATTTTTGTTGATGATTACATCGCACTGAAGATGTAATTCTTTCAATTTCTTCTCTTGAACTTCGATAAGTGATTCCTTCGCGATGATGCTGCTGTTCAATTCACTCGTTCGTTCGCTTCTTCTTTTTTCGGCCTCGGCATGTCGCTTTTCAATCTCCTCAAGGTGCTTCCTGAATGGAATCACAACAAAAGTAAAAATTGAATAGCCGTACTTTAAAGTATATAGAAAATGTAAAATACGACTTAATGCTAACCAAGTTTAATAATAACTAAAGTTACTTTATAGTATGAATTTAAATTGATTGTACTGGGAATTATGATTGTATAGAGAGATTCAAAAACGAAAATCATGGAAAAAGTAAAAGGAACCGAATTTAACCTAATCTGAGCTGGAGAATTGGCTTCTTGCAGCCTAGCTCGTTGTTGCAACTCTAATTCGGCCCTATAAAAAATATTTATATAAAAATTAAATTTTCTTTAAAAAAAATCAGAACTACTACTAACAAGCTGTATTTACCTAGTTTCCTGCAGCCGCCGTGACTCCTCTCGAATTTGTCTTGTGAACTCTAGTCTAAACATATTACAGAGAAATGCTAAATATTTCAATAGATTATCACAAGAACAATTAAAAGGTAGGTACGGCTATAGTAACAATTGTCTTTATTACAAGTGTATAGAACTTTATTTCACGTATATTAGTACTCAATTAGGTACCTGGTTTCTTCGACTCTCTTTTCTTCTTCCTGCTTTTGTTTATCCAACAAAAACCTATGACACGTCACATACTCTTATTGTTATTGTTACAATAACTATTTACAACAGAATTGCACAAAATAATCGGTAATTAATTTTAAAAAATGTGCTCTGCTAGTCTTGTGTATAGTTTTTTCATATTTCAATTTTGTTCTTATCCAGTTGTTGTTTTAAATTACAATGAGTGTTCAACTCCTTATGAAACTAAGATCTCAGCAATCTCTTCTATGATGAGCAGACATTGTAGAAGAAATAGATGGAAATTGTTTTAATGGTTCCAAGTATTAGTATACAGTAGTAATACTCTAATTAGCAAAC
Organism: Aglantha digitale; assembly: GCA_031471615.1. Classification (NCBI taxonomy): domain Eukaryota; kingdom Metazoa; phylum Cnidaria; class Hydrozoa; order Trachymedusae; family Rhopalonematidae; genus Aglantha; species Aglantha digitale. Next base: position 8,506 of record JAUELD010041767.1, read on the forward strand.
TCGTTTTATGCAAAAATCATATATCCCCTTATTTGAAGAAATCAGAATTACCTGTAGGAAGTTTGCCAAACCAAATGAGAACGCCATTTATTCTTAATATTAAACGCATCTTTTCAGCAAATAAGAACAGTTTATGCATAGTTTATGTTACAAGTTATTTTTGATAAATAATAGAAAAAATTATTCCCGTTATTTCAGTTATCAACCAATCAAATCGCATAGTTCAAACGGCTGGTTTCCAAAAAAAAATTAAGAAAGAAAGAATGACTATTGAACTTCCGAGTTATACTTAAAACAGTTTCAATCAAGGGTGAGAAAACTAATGATTTATTAGGATCTAATCCTAATTATACAACAATAAGAAATTTTGGGGGTAAAAAACCTAATGCATATTATTGCCTAATTTCATACAAAAATCAATAAACTCTAATTAAGAATTCTTGAAATATTTTCAAAAACCCCTTTATCTGGCCAACATTGACTTTTTGATCCTAATTATGCAAAAATGAGAACTTTTTGGGGTGAAAAACCTATTGGATTTGAAAGCCCTTTTGAAAATTCAACAGACGGACGGACGCACAAGAGTGAATTTATAGGACTCCGTCGGATCCGGGCGTCCAATAAGCGTTTTCATGAAGTCATGCACAATTCATTGATAAATAGATTACTATTATCATACCGTGCTTCTTTTAACTGCTTTGATAAATCATCTTCTCTTTCCCGACGATCACGACTATCACTAAAAACAGAAGAGTCACTTGCTTCTAACATTACACACAAAAACAAGAAACGGAAGTTTAAGAATATCTTCAGAAAATAACTTTCCAACTTACTTTCGTATTTTCGGTAAAAGATTGCTTTCACTTTTAAACTTTTGAGAGATGGCAAGATTGTTGAAACTAGTAGTATTGAGTCCAAGAGACTAAAAAAACAACACAGATACTCATCCAAGTGCCATAATTTAAAAACATTATGCTTTGAATTCAGTAAAGAAGCACATTTATAGCATTAAACTCAATAATAAACGTTTGAAGTGATTAAAACTCTAGTCATGAGCACGTACACATCGTTTATCATTTGTTTTACACTGAATAGATGAATTATATGGGCGTTAGTTATCTGTGGAATTATGGTAGCTGTATTTACATAAACAATGCAACTGATTTAAACAGCTATAATCAATAGTAATATTCACCTTTCTTTTTTCTCTGAGTTCTTCAGCTTCTTTAGGATGGTTAAATCGAAATATTGACGTTTTACCAAGTATAACAACATCTCCTAAATTATTAAAAAACACAACCTACAATATTTAATAATCCTTAAAAAGAGATCCTTGTGGATGTGTCCCTTAACTGCTTTAACATGTTGCTTTGATAGTGCAGTGTATTTAGTGTATCTTGTTTTATAATAAAAAACATGATTTTATTTGTTTATAGCCTCAAACATGGCTATTAGTTCTCACAAGTCGTTCGTGTAATTGGCAAACTCTTTAGTCACCTCAATACCGACTAATAACACCTACAAACATTAAGTTTTAGAGTCAGATACCTTGTTGCAAGCGTTTCTTTTTGTTTACATCTGCTCCATTAACTGAACATGAAGCACCAGAAAAAGGTTCCAGCACAACAAAGCCATCATTATTTATTATTACGCAGTGTTCATCCAATATGTTCGGACTGTTAATAACTATTTAAAAAACAGTAAAACCTTGAAGCTACTTTTAAGACCGACGCATTTTAATTCTGGTACAACTGAGTTTCCCATTTCAACCTCCACTTCTGTACCAGACAACCCAAAGGATTTTAGTATTTATTTCGCACTAGTGATTTATACATAGTACCTAGCGATATATCTGTACATAGAACAGCAATAGCGATATATCGTAAACCATATCAATATTAATGATAGAGGAAGATCACAAATAACAAAAAAAGATAATTGCTAATTTTTGATTGAAAGCATTGACAACAAAAATGAGATGGACTTTGCTGAAACACTTTATTACTAACTATTTTCAAATAACAATAGTTGTGACAATAATTATTTTAGTGGTAAAAATTAAAATAATAGATGGCCAACCAATTAGAAGTTTAACAAAGAAACAAAATATAAAATACCTATATCAGGTTTAGTTTTTGAGTTCTCGGTCCCAACAAATGTTTTACCTTCCTAAAAATAACTTATTAATTATAATTATTAAGTCAAATGCTCTTGATAAAAATTGGCAAATTGATACTACCTACTGATACATGACACAACAACCTACTGTACATTCTGAAACCTACTGGTATATGACGCAACATACTGATACATGAACCAACCTTCTGATGCTTATTACTCACTTTTAAATGGTATAATAATATTCCAGTACTTAACAAATCCTCCTCCAGTGCAACTAAATGCGGTAGCTCTGATTCCATGCGTATACCTGTATCAAACCGATTTTTGAAGGCTAATTCACGTTCCTAGAACATTCATCAAAGATTTACAATGAAAAGAATAAAAACATACCAAAAAATGATATTCCTCTTTACTGGCTTTGTATATGTGGTTTCATATATATGAAAAACATACCCACTTCTATAGAATGCTTGTTTGTAAAAATATTATTTGTAATAAGTTGAGATAGGATCATTTATCTACATAAAGTACCTGCATAATTTTTTGAGTTTCCTTCCACCTATCTTTCCACTTGTCAGTTAAAACACCTAACCTAGCCTCGTTCTCATGCAATCTTCTCGCAGCAGCTTTTTCTGCATCACTTAATCCTTCCTACAAACAGCAACAACACCCATTGATATCACATGAATTTATTTTTATCATCAGAACAGACTCAACAGGATTATCGCAACTGCATTTCAGTGTACAGTTTATTTTACAACAAAAATAAAGAATAACATCAAATAATACTTCAAAGATTGAAATCAATGTATGAGTTTAAAAAAATATATGTTAGCGAGTATTGAATTCAACACAAAAGATCTTATTCAAATTTATAATTTATGAAATACAGGATACAATGGTTTTACCATTCATAAAGTTAGTTCAAAACTCAAAACTTCTGCATGTCACTTAAACCAAGCGGAAGATTTTCACTTGGTTGTCTTAAAAATCAAAAGTTTTAAAATCATTCAAATAAATTTTAATTTTCTCTTTTCATTGTCTAAAAAATCAAAAAATCTAGAGCATTCTTATATTTTTCAAAATTTTACATTGATGGAAACAAGAAAAAAAGACACAAAGAATTAAATAAAATAGATCATCATATCATATCACTTGTAAAAAATGAACATCAAAATCATTGAATCTATTAGGCAAAGTTACGATGTATAAATACTCCTTTAACAAGCAATTCATAAGTGACAACTCCGGCGAAAAGTATATAAACTGAGATTCCATAAGTAAAAAGCTTAAAAAATTATTTTGAATACAAATACTTAAACCAAAAACTTAAATCACTTTGAAACTACTTACTTACTTTGAAATTATGAAATTTAATTTAATAAGATAAATTTAACAATATGATAGTGTGTGTATTTAAGAAATAAATGTGATATTTGCTGATCTATTTTTATTTTAGTTAAAAAAGGACTGGTCCGGTGCAAAATTATTTTTTTAGAATATGTAAATGAAATTTTTTAAAAATATTTTTAATATAATATATTATTTTTTTTCTAAAATATTTAACACAAGTTTAACTTATATCATGATGTCACTGGGGAAAATATATTTTCAAATTCGAAAAGAATTTCTT
>JAUELD010041778.1:0-12255 GCA_031471615.1 Aglantha digitale
AATATTTAACTTTCTGAAGCTATTTGATATTCTGAAAATTATAGTCTTGTATTCTCACGTTAACTTAACTTTTAGATTTTCTTCTTCACCAACGACTTAACATAACAACATTAAATCATACCTTTTCCATTATCAGCGAGTTATCTACCAAATAATGCATAGAATTTTTATTTACTTTTTTCTGATAAAATCAATTTAAATTCTTCAATATTTAAAATTGAAAAAAAAATATTCTAATTCAAGAGAAATCATAATAAATTTTTAAATTTAAATATCAGAAAACTTATAAATAATTCTTATAGCTTGTCATCAATACAGATACCTGCTTTCATTATGAATACAACTATATATTGTTTATTAATTGTGTTAGTGTTACCAGTAGTGACATACGAAATATACGAAAAGTTTATTGGCTAAGATTAAATTTTGAATTTCATTATTTTTGTTACATATTTTTAATATTAACTTTTTAGCCGAAAATATTAAATCAATAATATCATATCGTTACTAGTACTGCTATCTCTATCTCTGTGATTACGCAAGTGTACCAACTCTAAAAACATTGAAAGAATAAGTAAATTCTGAACTTGAACTCGTATCTAATTGGTTAAAAGCCAACAAGATTACTGTTAATATAGGGAAATCTAATTTCGTTGTTTTTAAACAAAAGAATCAATTTCAACTAACTGTTTCTCTAAATGGGAGTTTTTTAGAAAAGAAGAACACTGTGAAATACTTAGGCATTTTAATTGATTCTGGTTTCTCTAAATGGGAGCCACAAATCTGTCATGTTAAAAATAAACTTTCTCATGGCTTAGGTTGTTTATACAGACTAAATCATTTATTACCACGAAAAACACTAACAAGTTTATATTATTTTCTTATGTACTCACATAGTATTTATGACATATATAGAGGTGTGGGGTTCAGCTAACAGTTTTTTTACTATATAGCATATCAATCATTAGGAATAGGGCATTAAGAGCTATATTGTTTAAAGAAAATAAAGATCCTATTTTATAACTTTACGATGACCAGTTCTTAAATCTTGATAACATAATAGAGTTCTTATGGATGAAAATTATTTTAAATTTTAACCAAACTTCAAATATATGTTTAAATCCTTAAGTCACACATATCAAACTCGATTCAACGATGACAAATTGTAATACGTTCTTTGAAAATTGTAAGACGTTCTTCATTTTTTAAAGGAATCCAGATATGGAATAGTTTAGCTCCATGTTATTGAAATGCTTCATATGTTTTACCTTTAAAAGTGAATTTAAGAAAATGTCGCTAAAACGTCAAAGTATCAGTTAATAATATTTATATTTATTTTATATTCTTCTTCTTCTTATATATTTTCAGTTCTATATCGAGTTGATAAAAAAAAATTATTCAAAAATATTAACAATATTTGGTATAATAATATTTACTATTGTAATTTTATGGTTTTTTATTTTTTTTTGTATGTAATTATTAATCATATATTATTTGTGGTGTAACATAGAAAGCCATTTCATGGTTATTTCTACACCATGTAATCCAAATAATATTCTGTAATGATGTTAAATGGAATTAAAATAAAATCAATCAATCTATCAATATCTATAGTTTTTAGATTGAATTTTTTATCAAAATAGCATGTCACTACAATATTTTCATTTAAAAAGTCCTACCATCATTTTTATGGATATATAATAATAGCAGAACTTGCAAACCTCAAATTATTTGCAATACCACTATTTTTGTGGGTATATTGTCTCATCATGTGATATAATACTACAAAATCATAACAATCTTTCACAAAACTAGATAACTTACAATAACATCAATATTTCTATAGAATAAAACTTACCTGGGTGAAATAAATCTTCTTCAGTTAAATAGATAAAAGACTGGGTAGTTGGTCTGTTTACCCAGGAGAAACATCTTGAGCCATCCAGTTCTTTTGCCATCAACCTGGAAAACTTTGTAGATAATTTGTGTAATGTCAATTGGCAAAGAAAATAAAAATTTCCATAATAAAGTAATCAGTGACAGAACAGTATAAAAGAACATAAAAAGGAAGGGAAAATAATTCTACAACAATTTTATGACACCTTACAAAAGAAAGACTAAAATATGTTAAACATCAATTCATCAATGTTTAACATCAAAAACTTTGTTTTTTTACCTGAAAAAATTGTATACAAATAAACATATTGTATAACATATTGATATGAAATTGGAGTAACATAAATTAAAATAATAAATACTGCTTATCTACACAACAGTTATTAACTATTGAAATGTGCTGATAAGCTTTAGTTCCGCTAGTGTAACTGTAGCCATAATAAATGAAGACATCTTTTCATAGTCTTTCCCGAAGACTAAAACAACTAACAATATAGGGAATAAATATCAACCTCATGACAGTACAGATGTTAAAGAATTAACTTGTAAGCTGAAATTTTCAGGATTTGATTTTTTTAAAGATACAATCCAATGGGAAAAATTTGAAAAAAATTTAAGGACCATCACGACGGACCATGGAATGACCCTTACACATTCATATAAAATAAAGTGTAGTATAAAAAGTGGTTTTAAGCAGTAAAACTCTCCTTTTATTATCACTTTAAATCATTATTTACATTCTCAAAAAATAAATTATCAAAAATAAAATATATATACAACGATGCAAATATAAGGGTTTACTATTTTTTAATATTAATTGCCGTTAACAATAACAATTCTTACAACATTATATTCAATGTCCTTATATACACCTTAAAACTAAAAACAGAGCTTTAATTGACAATTAATTCCGAATATAGAATATAAATAAAACTGTTAAAAGATTGATTTCAAAATTTGCTAAGCGTGCAAATAAATTAAAAGTATATCTTGAAAATAAAATCAAAATGGTTACTCAATGATGAGAGAATGATTTTTCGAAAGTGCTAACTGGTCTTTTTTATAGATAAAAACAAAAAGGTCACATTTTTTTAGATGAACTCCTGAAAGAATTTTTTTACTTAGGCTATGCAAGAATGCAAGGGGATTTAATTTACACTGAATCACAATATAAATAGTTAATTAAGGTAGTAATTAATTAAGTAAATTATATAGTTGCAAGATGATTATTATTGTAAAAGATCATGCTATGTTTTACTCATATAAAACTTTTACTGTTTTAAAGCAGTTTTGCAATGCTGTAAATCAGTTTAATTAAACCACTGCATACCAACATCATAATTTACATGTCATTTCGTTTAGTCCTTATATGGGATTATAACCGCATTCTCGCAAAATTTACTGGTATTAACACATGTTCAAAAGTTGAACTAAATATTTTACTGTTTCATTGCTTCTTCTAGTTCTTTTGTTCGCTTTTTATCAAGTAGTTCAAGTTCACCAATTTTCTAGAAAAACACAATACTAAATTTACAGCTAGAAAAGTAAGGGATTGGTCTGAATTGTAAAGTTAATTGTAAATATATCGTAAACAACCACCTTTTAAAACAACCTGCTTTTAATTTATTTGAATAAATAGTATTTCTTTACGAAAAAGTAAAAATTTGGGATGTTTCAAGTAATTTTGGAACTAGGAAGAACACTCTAGCCAACACATAGTAATTTATAATATTAAACCAACGTTTTTAACATTGTTATGGTCAGGGTTAGGGTTAGTTAGTTTCCATAGTTATGGTCAACATAAGGTTAAATCAAATGAACATAAAGATTTGTTTTACCTGTGAAATTTCTGTTTGGATAATGGTTCTATATTTTTTATCTTGTCCCAATTTTTCCATATCATGAAGAAATTCTCTACGTTCTTCTATCTGTGATAGAACTAGAAATCAAACAACACAACTACTTCTTAGATAGAAGAGACAAGAGAATTTAAAAATGGAATTGGGTTCGTGGATTTTTTTTGATAATTTTTTAAGTTTTTAAATTAATGATTTTAAATCGACTCACTTTCATCAAATTCATCTTTACTTTCTTCTAAGTTTATTTTTACAGGTACTTTTGGCTGAAATCTATCTAAATCTGGTGCACAATCACCATACGCCATTTTGTTTTGAAGTTTTTCTTTATCTTTGGCGGATATAAGTTCTATAAAATCAAAATTTAGCTGACATTTTTGAATCAACCAATCAACAACAAACTAACACTTACAGCAAATTCATAGTGAGCAGTAAAAACAAATATTGCATGCTCTAAACATTACAAAAGTTCTCGTCAGCTATTATACACAAGGAAATAAATCAAATTCAATTTCTCCTTAACAATGCTTCATTGACAAATTCAAACACTCTCTGAAGTTAAGATAACAGAGAGCTTTCTTTGTCGTTTTGAAACATAAACAATTTGTAAAACTAAATACTCTAACCACTTAGTTTTTACTTTTGAACATAGTTAATTTTTAACTTAGCTTTTCTTTGCTCTGTGTCAAATGTCTTATGTAAAAACATTACGTAGTATAGCATAAAAAAAGTATATTCTCATGACCATTATGTCTAAATTAGAAGCTAAATTCTATATGGTTATAACACATGAAAACACATTACCTCAAAATAAACATTTCAAAAAATTAAATAAAGATCTAAAATCCATGTATCAATTAGTTAAAATTCCTTTACAACTTAATTATAGGCTATATCAACTTTGTTCCCATGATAAATTTTTACTTTTTTACTATGAATTGGATATGTGAAAACGCATATATACTACCAGGTTCTTGTTGTTTGCTTGTTTTACTTACTTCCAGGTAATGGTCTGAAAGGCTCATTTTGATCACTATTCTTTATATCTTCAATTGTATCTTTTTTTCTTTTCCCAGATGCAGCTAGATGTCTTCCATTGAGAACTTTGGGTGATGTAGACGTGGATTTAACTTGAGGCCTTTTTGGAGAGTTGCAGTGTACAGGTAGGGGCTTTCCATCTACACAGACAAAGTAAACAAGAATGGTTTAATAACTCCCATATAAATAAAACTTATAACACATACTCTTAATATGATTTATTTTTTAAATTTCCAAGTTTCTAATTAACCTGCCTCAAGCTAACCTTACACTTTTGGTTCAACACTACAAATCATAAAACTCATTTTAAAAATAATGAAAGTGAGTTTCACTTTCTAAAATAAAATTTGTAAAATAGTGATGACTAAATTTATAGATAGATATAGGATATATCTATTTGAAACTAAAAAAAAAATGATTAATTTATAAATGCAAACTCAACATATTGTTTACTCTTAATAAAAATCAATCCACTAAAGTAGCGAGAAAGTCGAATTTCAATTTTAGAATTTCGTGACTTTAAAATATGGCAAACTTATCAATTTACGGCGCAATATAATTTGTGGGATTTAATAATCAAATCATTATAAAGTACAGCACAAAGTACTTAGATAATACGTTACAAGCTTTTACTTTTTATGGACTTGTGAATTTATCTTTTGGTATGTTTACATTTTAATTTTATATATCCCACACTTACTTTTCAAACTTTCATTGAGTTGCTTCCTTTGTAAATTTGTTAACTTTGATTCATTCATCATCACTAAAACATTAAAATAAATAAAGACATTAAAAATCTTCAAAACAAAAAATAAATACATAAGCAGCTCCAAACCAGACAGTGATCAAATTCATTGACTTTTAATATTGCTAATTTTTTTTATATAGTTGTAATTATTTTTAGAAACTTTTCTTTTCATTGTCCACGATATGATATCATAAAATGATAATACTTTAAGGCATTCATATAACATATTTTGAGTTAATATAAAGTTAAAGAAAGATATAAAGCAAAACTAAAGTAAAGTAAAAGTAATATTTTAAAGAAATTGTATTATTCTAAATTTGCATTTTAAAACATACAGTTAAAAACATGAATATATAAATATAAGAAATAATAATTAAAAGGGTTTAGGAAAAAAGATTTTCTAGCAAGCATCCGTCATTCAACTGGCATAAAAAGACACCTATAAGGCATAGTACTGAATTATTAGAAGTCAAAAAATAATAATAAAAAAAATAAAATTGTTTTATTTCACAAAAAAATAATCATAAGCAGTACAATTACTACAGAATTCAAACGTAATTTTAACAAGCTAGAAAGGATTGTTTTAACCAATATCCTTTAGCCAAAATTATAATAAAATTATGGCTACATGGAAAGGCATCAAAAATTAATTCTTTGCCTGCAATTACTTTTATTGATAATTGATTCCACTATTACTGATCCAATTCAAGAAGCAAATACTTTTAATGATTTTGCTACTGTTGGCTTATAGGTCAAAAATTCCTGTAAGTCACAAACCCCGTTTTGATTACTTAGGCTCAGCCAATAGCAATATTTTTTTCTCAATCCTATTACTGACAATGAAATTTCAAATTAATGACAAATGACTGACAAATTAATTCTAATATGGATCCTAAACAATTTTGTGACACATATAGTATTCTTGTAAAATTTCTTAACCATGTTAACCCTTATGAATAAAATAACTAGAAGCTTCAACACAATGTTTTACAAAGGATCAAAATCAAATCAATAACTAAATAACTAAATTATTATATTATACTTTATATTGAATAAAGCAAAGCTTCATGGTAATGTTTTATCATTGGAAAAAAATATGATCACAATCAAATAATATAAATATGATTACAAATCTAAAACAGGTAAAATTATGTGAAAAAGTTAAAACCACACAACAATTTAACCAATATTTTAATACCACTCCCAGAGTGGAGTCTCTGTTCCGTTAATATTCCGTTCTGCAAAATACACAATTTTTTAAAGAGAAGGTCATGTAAACACTTAATTCAACAGAGGTTTAATGTGTTTCTTAAGTTCTAAAACATTTTCTGAAAATTCAGAAATGACAACAGTGAGAATGTTCATATCACCTACAAAATATTTATATATACAACCTCGTTCTCAGAATATTTATCAGTTTTCTCTCTATTTTCATTGTATTGATCTTTTTTGTATTCTTTTAGAATATTTTTTGAAATAAATATCTACTTAAATTACCTGTGCAATAATCTCATTTTTATGGAGAAAAATACATCAAGTAATGTTTTTATCATTTTCTCCATTATATAATGGTTGTATTTGTTTGTTAAAACCAAAACATCAAATTAAAAACAAGATGGAGACAAAAAAACTTTTATACAAGAACATATTCTTCTGATGTTAGTATGTTCTTTCAAGTTGAGATGCGGAAAGACACTCTTATGTATAGGTCAAAAAACTAATTTAAGTATGGGGGGACACTCCATTCATTGCCAGTTTGGGAGACTTAACAGAAACTACAACAATAATCCATTTAAAAAAATTCACCAGATCTTGTAATAAAATTTTAAAGAAATCGGTCAGGATCTTGTTAATTGTTAAAAAAATTGGCATATTTACTTTAAAATTGAGAAACATTGTTATTTTTTTAGGCTTTGACACTAACAACAGCCCTCGAATATTGCATATAAAATGAGATCAAGCTTTTACTTTTTCCAAATTCTATTGAAAGCAATGTGTTCAATGAAGGTTTCCCATGGGTTATAAGTAGGTTACTATAATTTGGGAATAAACTCTGTTCATAAAAATAGTTCAACTCTGCAGGTCTACAATGCAGATTTAGTTGTAAATTTTTTCATCAGAGCATTCTGCAGCTACAGACATAAGTAACTTTTTAGGTGACATAACAAAAGTTCAATAACACTAACACTAAAGTATAAAAACAATAAGAACTAAATTTCATAGAATTATAACGAATTTTTTTACCCGTCTGTCTCTGTCTGTGATTAGTTCCAGATTCAGAAACAATCAACAGATCTGGATATTGTTGCCAAATCTGGAGACATGGAATGAAAACTGTTTCTATATCTGTCAGCTTAAATATATATTATCATATCCCATGTATCAACAGTGAAATTATTAATATGCTTACCATTACCAGTGATTTTCCATTATCTAGTTTTAATGTTACTTTTTTGTGTTTAGAATATTTTTAAGTCGACCTACAAAAATTTCTTCTTTAACCAAAAGAAAAGATAGCAAAACTTGGTATTTAATAAACAAATATTTTATTTTGGCAAAAAAAAAAAAAAAAAAAATATATATATATATATAGTTTTATGAACTAGCTATAAACTACTATAAAAAAAAAGAAAATCCCTTGTAGAATCTTTGTAATCCCTGAATTTGTTGTAGGACATAATTAAGAGTATCAATTGGATAAAACAGTGGAAAACCCAACCAGCTTAGTAATTTTCCTGATCAGGTTTATGTTTTTCTGTTTTCAAATTGGTAATTATTTCCAGGTAATTATTGTTGCTTAAAACTTTGCTGGAAACTAATCATATTCTGGGTATCTTACGCATAAAATTGAGAAAAAACGCTTGTAATATCTAGAGAAATCGTACATGCCCTCTCGTTAACTGGGTATTACGAAGAAGATTACGTAAAAAAATTAGAGTTATTCTGTTATTTACCAGGATCTGGATGATTATTTCTAGAATAGATTGCAAATAGATCAAAAATTGCGGTTTTATACAAAAATTAAATAAAAAAAATCTGATATTTATCATCAGTACTCTAGTCAATCACTGTTGCCAGTAATACAAATAGCTTTTACACACATAAAAAAAACAAAAATATAATTTATTAATCATAAATAAAAAAAAAATTTAGTATTAAAACACATGACATTTTGATACTTTAAAATAAGAAGGAAAAACTAACATTTAAGTAAGTCTTGAGTTTCTCTGCTAACGTTTGGTTTAGTTGTATTAAACATTGCTCCACCAGCACCAGTAGTAGCAGACCTTGGTAGGGCAGCCATTATACTTGTTGTGATTTATCGAAGGCTCCGTGGCTTTACGATCTACACTAATTATTATCATTGGTCAAACTTACTTTAAAAATAGGAAGTAATAGTTATGTAATTTACAGAATGATAATTTTGCATTTATAGTTCGAATATTCATAAATATAACCTTTTAAAATCTCGTGGCAAGAACTGAAGGTATGTGCAAAATCGGTCAATATCTCTAGCATCATATTTAAATAAGCACTTATCTGTATTCGAACTTATTGTATCTTCTCTTAATTGTATGCTTATACTCCTCTTTGAACCTGCAATGACGAAAAAAAAGTTTTTTATGCTAGATCTACTGAATGTTTATGTAGATACACCCTTGGCTGTCCGAGCAGGTTTAGAACTTTAGCTCAAAATTACATCAAACAAGATATGATTCAATTTTAAATATTTGCTTCTCATACAACAATTTTAGAAGATTTAAATGTTGATTACAACGTGCCACGAAGAACTGACGAGGGAAGAAAGCACCTTGGTGAATGACTTCTCAGTTCTTGTTGGAAATATGACGTTTTTAGTGATGTCTATAACTATTAACGTATCATATTTTCTGTTTCTTCAAGCCAATCAATTAAATTTGCAGCATCATGGTTCGAATCAGTGTATTAAATGATTGCTTAAATAATATTTGCAATGCTGAAAAACGTGGAATACGTCAAGTTTTAATTCGTCCTTCTTCAAAAGTTGTTGTTAAATTTCTGACTGTCATGATGAAACATGGTAGGTTTATGAGATAAAAACCAAGATATTTTAAGGAGGCTTTTCAGTGATGAATTTAGCAAATATCTGACACCTCTGGTTCGAGACTTTATGTCTGTGAACAGAAAATGCTATTAAGAACTGAGAAAAGCATTAATTGTTTTCATTTTTTTTTAATTTGCAAGTTAATTTCAACTGTTGTTGCAAAGTTGGTGCCATATTTTCAAATAGATGTGCTTTTACATATAATATAGTTACAAAGAACCAAAAGACTTTCTGAAAAATTGAATTTTTATGGCAGTAGTAAACAAACTTTGAAACAATTTTTAGTAACTTAAGTAATATGCTACCAAATCACTATTCATATTCTTGTATTGATTTAATAATGATGACTTGCACTGGGTTATGAATCATGATTCCAAAATGCCATGTCTGAATTGAACTAGTTTTTGAACTCAGCATATAGCAGTTGTTCCTTAGGTGTAAATTGGCTAGCTTAATCATGGTTATGCCCTTTTACGAATTATTTATTTTTATTATGTCATTAACCAAAGTTAAATAAACTACTGATGATAATTATGGCTGTGCATTGAAATTGAGTTATCCTCCGCTTTATGATGCATTTGCATGTTAAATAATCAAGCTTAAAATATCTAAATTTAGGATACATTGGTGAATTTGAAGTAATAGATGATCATCGAGCTGGCAAAGTTGTTGTCAATCTAACAGGAAGACTAAACAAAGTAAGTAAAATATTGTGTTGTTAACAATAAATATGTGTAGCTATGATGACTTCCAAGTTTTTAGACTAGAGTCGCAGAATAATCCTGTTGATAAAGGCTTATTGACTGAGCTGCATCTTCAATTAAAGCATGTAAACTGCCATTTAAAACTCGTCTAAATATCTAAACAGGTTTTTTTTCCGTTTTAGTGTGGTGTTATTTCTCCTCGATTTGATGTAAAATTAAAGGATATCGAAAAGTGGGCTAGTTATCTTATGCCTTCACGTCAATTTGGGTAAGTAGTAGTAGTCAGTTAACTGGTGTAGACTATGATGAAATGGGTAAAAGCCAGTTCTGCTGCTGATCTCAGTGATGTGTAATTTACCCTTTATTTCTGAGTTTTAATGAGCATATATTGAGAGTTTGAAAGATAGCTTAAGAACATCAAATTCACTTTTAAAAAAGTTAAATAATTTCCTTTTATAGCTATATTGTCATGACCACTTCAGCAGGTATCATGGACCATGAAGAAGCTAGACGTAAGAACACTGGTGGGAAAATCTTAGGATATTTTTATTAGCAAAATACAATATGAGATAATATCAAAATTTATCATTTTACTTGTTTTGTTTTACCTTTACGAAATTATAACTTATAACGATGATGAAACGGGTAAATGTCAGTTCTGCTGCTGATTTCTGTGATGAGATATCTAACCCTCAAATTTCTGAGTTATAATAATAAAATGTACCCAATTTTGATTAATGCGATGAAGGCACCCATATCTTTCAGTTCTAGACGTCACTTTTTCTTGAACATCACTCCGGTAAGACAAGGCAGAGAAGTCTTTTATGCACTTTATCACGATTAGATGCTACCAAATTTGCGCTAGTGTACATAACTTGAGAAGGCAAGCAATCATTTCATAGTCTAATGTTGGAAGTGCTTTTCAGTGATGAATTTAGCAAATATCTGACACCTCTGGTTCGAGACTTAATGTCTGTGAACAGAACATGCTATTTAGAACTGAGAAAAGCTTTACCTAATGTTTATAAAATCGCAAATACTTCGTGCTGGTATAATGTGAAAAGATACTTGTTTTTTGTGGTCTATGATAGCCTTTAATGTTCTGTCCGGGAAATGTTCTAAAGTAAACTCGAGGCAATCAATGTCGATCTCACTACATCTAGAAAAAATGATATCTTTTTATGCAAAACTGTAGTCAACTTTATACGAAATTGGGCATTTGCCGAAATTTCGCCGCTTGTTATCTAGGTGCTAACACTGCTTTGTAGCAACTTATTTACGAAAGAATAAAATATTTCCCAGTTGCTAACTATATTTGAAAATTTGTAATACAAGCTTTAAATACATGTATTTCCTATTATTTCATCTAAATTACTAAGAAAATCTTACCATATACTTCTGTAGTTTTCCAAAGTGCTATACGTAAGGAGACATTTTAGCACATAAGTTTAAAATATTTCAGGGTGGGGGGAGGGTAACAATTACATAATTTGGACAGTTTTTTTTACTATAACAAACATCGTGTGCTGCATAGAAAACTTTCTCTTTGATGAACGAATGCTCCACTCGATACCTTCCTGCCTAATTTCTCTTTGTAACAGACGGCAGCTTTTCAAAAATTCATCATGCTTGACCTTTCGAATTAGTGCTTCTCCGTTAATGAACGGTCAACACTTATAATTGATGAATCAATGCTGATTTATTGGTTTTAACCAACTTGTTTTATTACTGACAACCAAAAGTTTGGGAATACTGTAAAACCCTTTATTAGTGATCATGAGCTTCTTATTGCTAATGGCTTGCCTATGGCTTCAGCAAAAAATCGTGTGCCCTTATTTTTAGCTATCTAAGCTATGTTACAGGAAATTGATGTTTGTAATTTTGCAGATGACACAACTCCTTTGTTTGTGATCAAGAACTTATTGTAGT
>JAUELD010041800.1:0-12245 GCA_031471615.1 Aglantha digitale
ACGTCGCAAAATGACGTTGAAAAAACTTTCATTTTTGCCCTGAAAACAACGTCGAAACAACGTCAATGAATGTTGCCATACAACGTCGAAACAACGTTGTTTCAACGTTGTCGTGCCCACTGGGAGTACAATACAGTAGAATTCCATTAATTTAGACCCTTAGTGACGACATCTTTATGAATCAATAGATGTCTGAGTTATCTGAATCTCAAAAGAGACTTTTCAAATCTAAGGGGGAGGGGTCTGAGTTACCTGGGATCCCAGTTAAGATTTTACTGTATACAAAAAATATATTAATTGTATATTATTCTTCATCTTGAAGTTCCTCAATCATTTATGTATTAATGCAATTTGTTGCTTGACATGTTCCACATGCATACGTGCAAGGTAAGTTGATCTTTCGACAACTGCATCGTCTGTTTGAACAGTCAGTCTGGCGTTGACACCGGATCACTCTTAATATTGATTCAGGGGCTGCTTTTATATCTGTTAAAAGCGTATCATCCATCCCCAATCTTTAGCATCTAGTGCTGCATCTTGTTGTTTTCATTTCATTATTTGAAAATTTGTTCTTAGATTATGATATTTAGTGGCTGGTGCAGTTGGGGGAGTTTTTCTGGTCTGAAAAAAGTTTTGCTTTGCTAACTTTCACAATAAATTGCTTGTGAAATAGACCATTCAGGTTAATCATATTTTATATCGTGTATTATAGGTTCACCCGATTCTGTTATCAAAAAGTTATAGACTGACTACAGTGGAACAGCAGACAAATAAAAATAATGAATATATAAACAAGTAAATGCCACATAAAAAATTCTTAAGATAGTTTCTCACTTTCCCAGCCGTAGAGCTGAAATGATTGCTTTTCATGACTTGGCTATTCATAAATTTTTAGCAAATTAACCTAATAATCGAGAAATTAATGACATATGAAATTTTGTGCCATAAGTTAAGCCAAAAAATGAAGCAGAAAAAATAAGACGTCACGCCGATAGCAATATAGCAATACAAATCACTTTTGATGCCTTCAAATAAAGACATACTGGTTTAGTAGGCTACAGGAGTTCTATGGTCATAAATGATGAAACCATGCTAGCTAGGTCTAAAAATGTCCTGTAGGGTACTTTTTAACTGATGTGGATAATTTTTTGGGCACATGTTTACACTAATCATGGTTTACGCTTTTTTTCATTAATTTTGATTAAGACATAAATTAGATGAAAACATATTTTAAACACCCATCTTGTGGTTAAAATGTATATGCTAAACTTGATATATTTTTCATTGCACCTTCTTTGTAGTGTCCTTGAAATCTTGAAGTCTAGTTTCCAAATTGTTAGATGGATTGCTGTTCTGGAATTTCTTAGAAATATTTATAGAGTTTACGATTAAACCATCCTCATTTTACATTTATTAAATATTGAATATAACAAAATCGTAGAATACCTGTTAAAACTTTGGAGATTATATATACTAATGATTAAATCCATCTTTCACCTTCCACGAAAACCCTTGTAATAGACTTTGTTTGCATTCCTGAATCGATAAAAAAACTATTACTCAATAGCAATGTAATATAATCTATAATGGATAAAACCTTTCACAGAATCATATTGAGATATTGTTTTCATGTTATATCGTTATGTATTCGTAGTAAACAATATTTAAACAACCTAAATACTTTCTAGTTTCGATACTCTTTTTTATGCAAACTTATATAACGAAATTCTATTGCTGCTTCAGACAAATCGAATGTTGTTGTATTTGAAGCATCGGCATGTGGCTCCTATTTTCATTAAAAAGTACAAATCGTAAAAATCTGTTCTTCAAAAGAATTTTATTTAAACAGCTGGTTCGTGCTATAAAAATAACTGCTTTTAATAAAAGTTAACATTAAACACATTTTCCCTCGATTTTGGTTTTATTTCAGAGTTTGAACATCATTTCTCTTGCAGTTTTTTTCGGTTAAAGAGTAACCGATAGACTGTATTTTCAGTGCTACCACTGAAAACCGAAATAAAAATCTTAGAGAGATTCCAATACTCAGCTGACTACTAATTCAAAAATCGACATGCGTTGTATGAAGAAGATCTGCGAACTAAGTTAATAAGATTAAAAACATATGACTGGTCAATTATTAATCTGTTTTTGTTGCGATAGTAGCTACTGTATTTTCATCACATGGCTTTAATAAAATTGACAGATGCTGGTCTAAATGTCGGCCTACCAAGGATGATAAGTTGTCATTTTAGTTAAAGTTATAAGTTGATAGCAAGCTTTGTTCATATAGTTTTCAGTGGACGTATAGTTAATCTTGCTGTTTATGCTACACTGTAGTGTGACTTGGGTCATAACGATTGTAGTTACCTCTCTTCCAAATACGTAATTTTACACTAACTATAAATATGAATGATCTTTCGACACATCAAGAATATTTAAAGATATTTGCCGCTTATGTTGTGAAAAGAAAAAGTTTTAAAAAATTTAAAAAATAAATTCTTGATATATTTCGACATGACAAACGATGACGTTAAATTTTTTTACTAATTTTTTATGATTTATTTTACAGAAATAAGTTACTATTCTTTACACTATATAATAAACACAAGGTACATAATTTAATGATGTTATGACATTAAAAATAAAAATTGTTTTTTCTATTTCTCTAGAGATCGTGCAGCATAGTTATTATTTTTAAACATAAAATAAAAAACGGGGTTAGTTTTCTTATAAAAAGTCCAATTGACTTTTTTATGAAGAGAAACAAAAATCATTATATTCTATCAAATAATTTTTCGTCTCTCTATTCTTCATGTTTTTGAGAATAAACAATTATCTATTCTCTGCCCAATAAATATATTTTCTTTAACGTTCGTCGGCCAATTAAATCTATAAACAAAAGAAAAAACGAAAAAATAATGCTTCTTTAGAAAAAGTACATACACAAACACACGGACAAAATCCAGTTTACTGCTATTCTCTAAAATTTATATAATAAATAAACTTTAGTTTTTCTATGTATGTGTAATTTTAGAAAAATTGAAAGATAATGAATTGGCAGCAAATAATTCAATTGTATGATTCAGACCATTGTGGTAGTCGTCATGCAACAGGTTCAGGAAACTACATAAACTATTACACAATCACATCTGATCATATTTTTTAAGGTTTTCATGAGTTACCTAAAAATTTAAATCTTACAATACCAAGAAATGTGTACTCTAAGCAAAGGTGTAGCTATTTTACTGGCCTACCGCAAAACGGAAAACAGAACTGAGTTGGAAAAGTTTATTCGAATTACAGACACGTTCTTTGATGTGCTGAATGTTACGACTGCTCCAAGGGAACATCAAATAATCGAAGCCCTTGCGCCTTACAGAAGTTCTGATGATTTGAGGTTTGATGTAAGTTTGTTATGTTGGTTTTGGTGTATAGTTTTTAAACTGCCAAGGAATTTTTTAAAAAACAAGAAGGAAGCATTTTGCTTTCTGCTAATCTTTTCTAAATTAAGATTTTTTAGTAGGTGATACTAGTTGTAATTATATAAGGCAACATTATCATAGTATCATATAATTTGTACCATAATTATGATTGCTGTTTTTATCGAAAAACATTCATTATTATATTCCCAAAATATGACATGGATCTAACTTTTCAGCCACTTAAACATTGTTGCTCTTTTTTTTAGTAGTTCGCAAATAATTATTTAACATTTAACATAATTATTTAACATTTAATGATTGGAAAAACGAAGCTGGAAATAAGAAATAAGAGCTGAACAGTTTCTGATTTCTCAATAATAGAAGACATTAGAATTACAGGTAATATTTTAAAGGTTATTATTTTATTTATTAATAATTATTTTATTTGTTAATTATTATTTAATTTGTTAATAATTATTTTATTTATTAATTAATAATTATTCTTGAGAGTTCCGCGAACCGATTAAGTCCTACTTTTAATGGGCATTGCAGACCTTAAAGGGGAACTAAGCTCAAAAATATTGCTATCATTTTTTCATATTATTAAAGAGGGCATTGCAATGAAAATTTATACTGTATTTTCTTTTTTCTAGAATTCACACAAATCCCCTTAATGTTTAATGAAGTTAGACGCATATAAAAAACGCAACATAAAAACATGCTCTGCAGGTAATATATGAAACACATGACTTCGAGCTAGCTATAATGTTGGTTAATATATAGCACTGTAGAAACTGTAGATATATGCGCTGTTCAGTTTCATGTATTAATTATGTTTAATACAGAAGCTAGATTATTTTTAAATGAAATCATAAGGCTTTTAATTGCAATTGTTTTGCATACAACTTTTAATTGTTCGTCATCTTTATCGATTCGTCATTTTTCCCATTACCACCAATTAATTTTTATTCAGTTAAAAAATAAGTGGTCTCTTTATATATTTTACTTATTTTATAGTTTTCTGTGTAAAACTAGACCAAAATGTTAATAATATATAATAATAAACAATGCATATTAGGGGTACATAACCAATGGAAATTATTTTTAACTTTATACTCGCACAAACCATTATTGATGAATAACATGCCTGATGATTACTTGGTCATTCATGACTTAAAATTAATTTCAGAATTCCTTAAAAACGTTTTTAAATACACTTTAATCTTCTTTGGTAGAATGCAAAAAAAGTTGAATGTAGATTGCATCTAGCTATTGGGTGTTGAAAGAAGTATTGTAACATATTATTAAAATGAAATAAAAAGCAATATACGTCCAGAGGTATTAAAAAAAATTCAAAGTCCCCTTAATATAATAATTGCAAGTATGCAAGATATATACTATCATTTTTTCTTTTCAAAATAACTTTTGACATAAAATAAGAAATGAGAAACCAACGTGGCACGTCTAATATACTTGTGTAAGTCTTCTAATTAAACTTAGTTTCGAATTTGGAAAGTCCCCGATTTTTCTAAAAAAAGTGCTGTAAATTGTCCCCTAAACTTTTTGTCCACCTTATGTAGAATTTTATATCATCCTCGTAATCTACAACTAGACATATTACATATATTATATATAGTTCTGCGGCATCTACGTCAGGAAATGGTGATTTCTTCATCGCGGTGCCTTTTTGGATTAAACTAAATGGGCCTGCTGCGTCCAAAATGCATCATTTTAAATAATAAATTATTTAAAAAAAATTTTCACTGTTGTTTACCTGCTCATGTTAAAACTACAACTTTTTTTTTAAAGCTTAGTTCTCCTTAAGAAAAAAGCTTACGCGAGTATTTCTGTTTTGTGAAACTTATCTTGAAAATTCCATTTTATTGGTTATTTTTCGTTTTTCAGTATAAATAGGAAAAATTTGATTTTTTTCCAAGACAGAAAAACTCTTTCCAAGCCCCCCTAAAACCCGTATTCTTTTCGTATTGGTATACAATTATATTTTATTTTCTAGTACGTCCGTTTGTTGCACTGGTAGCCATGCTTTTAAGTAAAAACACTGTTGAAAACGCAGGCGGTTTGTATTTCCTGTTCGATAAGCTAATGGAGGTAATGAAAGCCCTAATGTCAAAGATTATGGGTTATTTATTCATAATATAATCGTGGCAGATTAACTTAAAGTAATGCGAGGCTCTACAAGAGGGCGTGAACGCCCTCACTTACAAACTAACTTGTAAGAATTCGTCTAAGAAATATTGAAGCAGTAAGTTCTTTGCCTTCTTCACATAGGTTATGAAGTATATTCTTAGAATTCATCCCAAATCACTTTTAAGTTTTTTTCAAAGCATAACAGAGAAAACCCTTTATTACTGGTTTCTTTCTCGTGACATTGGGTTCCTGTGAGAACCACTATCTCCATCATTTTGGCTACAACGAATTTCTCTAAACCGTTTATAACAGCATCTCGCCTTTTAAAGAGATTAGGTGTATTATTTGATCTGCTACATATTTGACTTGTCTACCTGTTCCTGATATATTGTGCATTGGATCATTATGAGCTGTCTTCAATTCATCTGCGAAGAAGTTCTTATTATATTGTTTCAGGTTTACCTCTGTCGACTCTAAACATAAAGTTAATAATGTTGCTAGTTATGATGCAAAAACAAAGAAGTAAAAAAAGTAATTTACTTGTGTAACAAAATTTGTTTTTTTGGTTACGTTTGAATTAACATTTTGATTTATCATTAAATATCCCCATTTAAATTTCTAGTAGATTGGAGTTTATATTGTTTTATATTGGCGTCTTATTGCAATACTTGCAAGGATCACTTCGTTTACAAGGTGTCAATGGACAATCTTGTCTTCGTTTTTAAACACTAATTTAGGGATTTTCGGTTAATAGATAAAAGTAAACTGGAATTTCCTCTTCATTAAATAAATTCCCTATTATTATAATTCTTCTGTCTCGAAAACATTATTTTTTATTTCAAGATAGGTTTATATCTAAATTTAATAACGATAGCTATACATTGATATCCGCAATTTTTATATATAAAAAATTATAAAGTAGTTGTTATTATCAGTCAGTCTAGCAATCATCCTATAAAATTCATTATGAACTATCTTATCCCACCCTTTTTCTATGTACGAAAGATATTAGTGGGATTCTATTGCTGCTTAATGAAATAAAAAAAAAAATTTAATTACGTTTTTATTAAGAATAAAAAAAACAGGCGTCACAGTTAACTAAATATACTATGAAAAGTTGAGTTGAACTCGACTAAACAAGTTTCATATATTATACTCAATAGGTAAAACGACGCTCTAACCAGTAGTATGCGTCGTATTAATCATTTCATTTCATGCGTTATACGTAGTTCCATTTGATAGATTCATTTCAGAATCGCCTAGTATATGCATAACGTATTTCTACTCCATATAATCAGAAAGTGTGCAAATAAGGCTTTTGCTCGATGTAGCTTTATATTTTGTCTGAAATAATTGTCCAATGTTTTTGTTTATAAATTTTGTTTTAGTTTTATTCTATTTGAAATGCTTTTTCGTAGTACGCCAGTGTATCAACTTAGGAGGAAAAATGGTTTAAATGAATAGTCGGTTGTTAGGTATGGTCAACCTAATTTCGGCACTTTTTATATTAACATCATGCAGAAAAAATTGTAGGCAAAATATTTTTAAAAGGACATTGATGACATTTTATATACGGCAAATATGCTCATGGTACTTTTATTGTCTAAATTGAAACCAACAAATCTACAAGTACTCGTATAACTTATATATCGTCATTAACTTAACTTCAAATTATAAATCCGTCGTCAATAAAATAAAATCATTCCTAACCAAATCTTAAGTAAAAATCTAATAAAAAACTAACAAAGTAGGTGAAAAAAAAAGTAGTTGAAAAATTAGGTGAAAATTCTTTATGCAATATGAAAAATATCTATTTTTTTAAATTGTTAAGTACAGACTGATAAGAAATTCGTAAGTATGTTTGTAAATATAGCTATCACTAAAAATGATTATATGCTAAAATTTGAGCAATGGGTGTCTTTTCAACTCATTGCCATGCGCGGCGTCTTCTTGAAAACAAGAATGAACGTCTTCTTGGAAGTGAGAATGAACGCCTTCTCGAAAACAAGAATGAACGTCTTCTTGAAAGCAAGAATGAACGTCTTCTTGGAAGCGAGAATGAACGCCTTCTTGAAAACAAGAATGAACGTCTTCTTGAAAGCAAAAATGAACGCCTTCTTGAAAACAAGAATGAACGTCTTCTTGAAAATAGACGACGTCTTCTTAAAACAGTGGAGTAACGTCGTCTTCTTGAAAACAGGAATGTACGACGTCTTCTAGAAAGTAAAAAGCTTCTTTTCTTCACCAATAATTCAGGATTTCTTTTTATCTCATCTGTACTCAATCCACTATCCTCATCGATTTCGTTTTGGTCTTCATAATCCTCCATGGCCTTGTTATCATGTTGGCGATCGGTTTGATCATTATTGTCAGTTATCGTTCGACTATCATTTTCCATTGCTTCTTCTTGGATTTTATATTCTTCTTCGCCGTCATTTTCATCTTCGTTGTCTTCTTCTTCATTTTCATTTTCGAATTCTTCATTCTCTATTAAGTCGTCAGCTTTATCGTTTTTATCGTCATCTTTTTCACGCGATTCATCTGATATATGAGCTGTAGAATCAATGTATAAGATCTTAGTAAAAAATACAAACAGTTGCACATTCTATTCCACACAAAGCGAATTTATTATGATGGCTATTGAAAAATATGGCGGCTATCGAAAAATATGATAATCGTGTTCATCTTAGTAGTGACTTTGGACACAGTAAACAGACACTGCATAGTTTAGAAACTCGATTCACTTTACGTTACATTTTAATGCTATGTTTAAAAACATAACTTGTGCAGGGTCACGTTACACAGGTAAACAAACCTTTCGTAGATACGATTAGTTGCTTTGTACTTTTTATTATTCCACAAGAACGATAGTTAATCGAGATAGTAAGTAACACCTTTGAACAATATAAGACTAAATTAACCCTGCACAAACATTAGTTTCTAAACCTCATCTTTTTACTAACTTTGCTATGTAATATAAAATAACTAAGAAACGTGAATTATGGTTATGGCAAGGACCAGTTTTTATCAAACTCGTGATGCTTACAAACTGAATAAATAAAACCCTCAGAGCTTACACAATTACATGAAGTTAGGGTAAATGTTAACATAGCAGCTTTCTCTTATACGCATCCATATTTACATGCTTTAAAACAGCACAGGCTACTACATATTATTACCTACGTAGAACATACTACGTACTACATAAAACTGAAATTTAGACAAATCATTAGCAAGTAAAGATATCTTAAAATATTGCAGACACTTACCATCGTTATTTAGTTTTCCATCATCAAAATCATTTTCAATATCTCCTTGCACTAGATGCTTGCTTGTTTTTACGCCATTTTGATGAGTAACTAATGAGAATAAAGCTAATATGTAAGAAACAAGATGGCTATAGATGCAAGCTTAAATAATGTTTGAACTGAAACATTTATAAATGACATACATAATCAAAAACTCTATATAGGGCCATGGAAGTATTAAAAATGAAACACATCTTTGTATATGTTTTTTATATTCACTTATGGTTTCTATTTATTTCACTAATTTCTTAATAGCGTAGCTTACGCGTGTCGAAAATATCTGTACAGTTATTAGTCATGATAAATTTTAATAGCTTTTCTTAAGCTATATCTTATAGTTTAAGCAGCTTTTCCAGTATAAAAAGGTCATATTATTTCCATGATAAACTATAACGTTTTTGTTATAATTAAAATTAGCCATTGTAAAGTGGAACTAAGGGCTAAAAAAAGTCGTGCTGTCACGGGTTCCAAACATGATAATAAGCGTAGCGTAAGATATTATTAAAAGCGCGTGAAGAGAAAGGAGTAGGTCGCTTTTATTTAATTTTTGTTGTTGTTACTTAAGCTGTAAGCTTTTTTTAACACTCAATAAAGTAGCTACTGTTTATCTTTTTAGAATAAATAAACAGATTAGATATCTAGTTGTCAGTATGACGGTGCTAACACCAGCGGTAAAACATCGATTAAAAAAACAAACGATTTTCCAGATTCAATTTTAGAAACAGACAGAGCTAAATAATAGCCGCACAATATTAGCCATTCCACCTGAGCTGCTTTGTCATAGATAAAATTGCTGAAAGTCTTCACCATGAACCGAAAAGACAAAACATGGATCAGTAATATTAAAACTTTTTTCTTGTTTTTCTCTGATTAAGTTTGTTGTGATTTTTCCTAAAAAATTCTTGTCGATATAGAACAATTAAATCTAATTTAATTGGTTGAATGAAAATATTGTGAACAATTATATTGATATCTATTGGTTCTTGAAAATAGCTTTTAAAGTAACTTTTTTATAAAAAGAATTTGAAACCTGATTTTTTCAAGATGAATCACAATCACATCGTCACAATTACTAATATGTAAACCTCCGACTGTCAGTCCAGAACTTATACACTTTCGTAAAAAAGTTTTGGAGGTTTATATCAAATTAAATAAGGTAGAAAATGTTTTAAGTTGTTAATAAATCTAAAATTTTATTAAAGTAATACTTTACAACTGCTCGCAGTGTCAATAATGTCTTATCACAATTTCCCAAACTTCTTTCATTAAGATTATTTTTCACACAAAACTGATCACAAAATAGGCTGCTGTACATATGTTAAGATTAGATGAAACTTTTGAAAACAAAATTTTGCTAGAAAAAGCCAGGTTTTATGAACAGTCTCCGAATTCGGAGTATCAAAAGGTTTTTCCCGATATTCCAATGCTAGTCTTAAAGGCAAATCTCTTAAAGATTTTCTTGTTAGAGCGAAACTACGTTATAAACAAAACATTGAAAATGAGTGTTCAAGATGCATCAAAACAACATAAAACATAGAAACATTTAAATGTAGTGTTATTTAACTCTAAAAATGTTGTCTATTTAGTTAACTGGAAAACATGTAAAGTAGCACAGTTTTTTAAACGCCTCTTAATAACTATAAAATTCATAAAAAGAAGTTTTTAAAAGCATATGATCCACCGCATGCTTTTTCCATGAACATTAAAATACTTCAAATCAAGAAGGAGGTGGCTTTGCTGTGGTTTTTTGATAAAATTCATTTAAAATAATGATGCTTGTAAGTGTAAAATGTGGATTTAGGTCAGTGGATCTAAATCCCATAGGTTTTTAAATAAATAACTCGAATGTAATAACATTCTTGAAGGAATCCTTCTTGCCCCTTTTGTATTCACCCTTTTGAATCCTCTTGAAAGCTTATGCCTGGTTTAACTAAATGTTTTTCACTTATATATGTATTTTTTCGAGGATACTCTGATACATTTTAAACCAGTCGGGGATAGTATCGGTAACTAAATTTCCTGGCCCCAACAATACTTTCATAATAGAGCAGCATTAGTTTTAATATCTTTTGTTTTTTTTATTTATAATATTTTTCTTTTTTTCGTTTTATTTTACAATAGTCTTTATTGGTAAGTTTATATTTTAGCCAATGCATTGTACTTTTAGTTGAATAAACTCTTTTTACCAGAAGCTTTATTTACGTTCTCATATTTGTTTCTTTATCAATATTTGGGTTTGGCTTGAGCTTACGTTATTTTAGCTATCATTCCATGAAGAATAATATATTATAATGGCCATATTTTTGCATATATATATAAATATCAAAAAAATCTAGATACACTTATATATACATGTATATACTGAACGAACTTACTTGTCAAGAATCAACTAAGATACTTACAGTTGATAGCTATTGCCAATATTAGCATAAGTAATGGCACCAGTGATCTCTTCATTGTTGCATTGAAATGAACTACTTTTACTTTTAAATCATTTTTCTTCTATTTATACTAAAATTATATTTAAAACTTAATTATAGTTTAACAGGAATCTGTTCATTGGTTTATCTTCAAAAAGAATTGGAACTAGGTTGATCATTGGTTATTAGGTCAATTATTGTCATAGAGGTCAATTTTTGTTATTCTAGAGATAAATATCAAATTCAAAAGATGTACTTTTGTTATTCATCCCACTCAGTATATTATATATAAATTATTATTTATATATTAATATTTTCATTTTATTATTTATATATTATAAACATTTCATTATTTATATATTATATACATTTCATTATTTATATATTATATACATTTCATTATAAATATGTTATATACATTTTAATTTATATATATTTTGAAATATCAAAATTTCACAATCTACCTATTTACAATAATGAGTTTTCCATCATTTTAAATTTTTTATGCATACGCTTTAAATTTTTGGTTCGAGGTCAAAATTATTAAATTACATTTTTAGGTGTCATATATCTTCTTGTGAAACTGTCGCAATTGTTAAATATTTTCTGCAAATCACATCAAAGTAATATCTTCAAACAAAGTAATTTTAATTCTATGATTTTATATTGAGTTAAAAAAAAAAAATTATTAAAGTTAATACTATTGGTTTAGAATTGCCATGTTTTAAATAGGTTTTTTATTTTTCTGATGTGTTTACTTATAAAAAATTACTTATGATAAAATGTATCAAATAAGTACGTAATAAACGTGGAATTCTGAAACAAGTAACATAATGCTAAAATATTTCAGATTTATTTATTTTTACATATTTGATTTATAAAAAATTATAAGGGGTCTGCACTAAAACGCAAGTGCTATTATTAAGTAAAACTATTAAGTACTATAG
>JAUELD010041811.1:0-12235 GCA_031471615.1 Aglantha digitale
AAATAAGAAAAGTTAATGTAAAACAAGGATTTTTTCATTTAAAAACAATGAAAGGTGTGATTATAAAAATCACATATGGATTATGTAATGATGATTATGGTAACAAAATATAATTTTATTAAAATCTTAATCTGCAATCAGAATTTTAATATGCAGTGTTAGGAAATATAATTTTGCCAAATGATAGTATTTTAGAATATTTAGGATTTCAAAGGTCTTTTTTTTCTAAAGAAATTATTTATTTACTTGTCATAAATATAAAGACCCTTATATACCTTTTGTATTGTGTGTGTGTTAAAGCATTCTGAAATGTTGTTTTTATTCCTTCTTTTCGTTTGATTATTGTTTTTATGTGATGAAAACATTGAAGATAAAAGGATAATCAATATCAGTAGTAGTGTTAACTAAATTCTTTTTTATTTTACTTTATAATAATATGTAGGGATGAAAGATAAAAGAGAAATAAAATAAAGTAGTTATATGTAATTATAATTATTACCTTACCTTGCAATGACCTTGTAATTACTGTAAATTGTAAAAAATCAATAGGTCATTATATGAATCAGATAAATAAATTATAAAAATGATAAATGTAAAGTGTTGGTTTTTTTATAAATAAAATAATTTTTAAGGTAAACCAAAAAGTGCAAAAATCTATTAGTATTGTATAATACCCAATTAACAAAAAAAAATTAACTATTAATGTTATATTCTTTTCTAGAATCAGCCGTCATGATGAATTGATGGAAAATCTGTTCGATACCAGACCTCCATTAAACGAGTTAAAGCATGAAATGACGCAGTTTCTACGGAAACAGCAAACTGAAATAACAAAGCGCAATCAAGAATACGAAACTGTTCAATTGTTGATAACGAAAAAGACGAGTCAAAGGGAAATAATCAGGTATAGAAAAATTGCTGTTCCGATATCAATTTACAGATAACAGTCTTTTTTATCAGAATATTTAATTCAATTTTACTGCAGTAGTTATAATTTAACCTAAATATTTTTTTTCAATTATCTGTGATCTGTTTTGCATACATGCTTTGTAAAGAAAAGTTTGCAAAGAATAAATAGTTGAAAGATTTTAGAAATATTTAGTGGCAGTATAATATAATATGATGAGTGGTAAATTTTTATATTTACCAGCTTTTTTTTACTAAAATATTTTCTTTAATGGATAACAATTAATTTTTCTAAAAAGTTAATCGTTTCGTTACTAAATTCCTTTTTGGTATCACTACCAACAATAATTTTATTTTTTTATTTTTATTTTTTTAAATCTACCAACATATTTCTATATTTACTACATAATGCAGTGCCTTTTTTTATTTTTATCCTAATATATTTATAAAGGCAGGTATACTTGAGGTTTAACAAGATATTTAGGTCATATTTATTTTTATTTAAGAAAACAGTTACACGAGAAAGAAGCCAAAAAATCAAAATCCCAGCAGCTACTTGAAGATGTTTGCGCTGAGAATGATTACAATGAATTCCGTGAAGCCGTTCAGAAAAATGTCGAAAAATATCAAGGGTACCACATTTATGCTACGTTAGTAATCACGTTATAGTAAAGATAATGTTCTACCTTTTTATTTTTCGTTGTTGATTTTTTCAGGTCACTCGTTGAGATCAGCGCATTTGAAAAAATATACGACAAATATATTGCACAACTCAATAAAAAATCAGCGGAAGAAAAAGGCTGCCCGTTATGCCACCGGAAGTTTGAGAACCAGCGAGAAGTTCGGTTCTTAATTGAAGAGGTAACTGGGCTATCATTGTGATTAGGTTAAGTTACAAAGGGGTTAAGAAGAGAATATAGCTACAGCCTTGAACATCTTTTGTTGAATGCTCTTTTTTTTACTCAAGACTATGTGAAAATGATATAAGCTATGTTCAAATAGCTATGTTTCTCTAACTTATAATTTTTTAAGGATATACAATCTAAAATTTGAACAAAATGTTTATTTTTAGTTTATTTTTATAATTTGCTTTAAAATCACATGTTTATCGTGATGGTAACTATTTGTAAGATAACTTTTCACACTCTAAGAATGTCCATCCATTCCTCTCATGCGATAGTTACACTCATAAAAACATATAATTTACACAAATCCACCCTTGGATCCCCGGACCTCCTTCTCCGCCCTTCCTATATGACCTTAGTCTTAACTATTTCCAGATCGTACAATATACGTTATATACATATATCTAGTTGAATCAAAAGTTAGCTACAGTACCTGACAAACGTGACCAGTACCAGCGAACGTTAAACGAGTCTATTGAATTGCAAGAGAAGCTGTCACAGCTAGCACCAGCCAAATCTTCAGTAAGTTTGATATAACACACATGATTGCCATCTATATATTTTTGCATCTTTGTATATATATTCGCCAATACTTAAATCAATACTAATCCGTCAAATCAAGTTTTATTCAATTTTTACTGTTTACACGATCACATATTTATCCATCCAGTTAAACTAACTATTTAATTATATAGTGTATTCCATTTTTTAGTTGGACAGTATACTTGAAGAACTCCCTAAATTTCAAAAGCTGGTTAATGAATTGAATAAAGATATTGAGAGTGAAAAAGAAAATTTACTATCGGTATGATGACAGTAACTAAGTTTTTCTATTTTAATTAAAGCTTGTTTGACCGGTTATGGCCTCATTTAAAACCACCTTGGTTGGTCGCTTTAACCACCCGAAAAGTGGTCCTGAAAATAGTTCTTAAACGGTTCTTTTGATTGTAAACCATTTCACTGCATAGCGTATAACAACGTATCCAGTTGTAAAAAAAATCAAGTTAGCTTTGGAAAATATATATATATTTTTACTCAGATTTTCATCGCTGCCTTTTTTACATCTTCTATCTAAACTTACTATAATCCATGTTTGTTTATTTGGAAAAAGGTTGTATATGATCCAAGTATATTATTTGCTACCTTTTGTGCACCTACATTTCTACTTGTATATCGTCTCTTGTTTGGTAGGTGAAGGAGGTCCGTTCGAAGCTAAAAGAGCAAGAACAACATGCACGTTCCATGGAAGCCGATGTTAATCGTGTAGACGATTATATAAACGATTTAAAAGGTATCATCGTATTTTTACAAACCACCCACCTTTGACAATCTTGTTATCAAAACAGTTTTTGTATATTTGCTCTTTCGCTTATAAAAAAAGTATATGTCCTGAATAAGTATAAATACGGAAAAGCATACGGAATCGCGACTTTTATTTTAGCAAGCAGTCAAACCAATATACTTGTCTAAGTTGGACTATCTATCTAATTATCTATCTATTCATTTCTATAAAATCTGATTGATTGAATCAGCAAATTTACTTGATTTTTCTTGAGTTTTCTGTATCTCTTTTTTACAGAATTGGATCGGCAGTTGAAAACTGAATGCGGTAAATTGCATGGAATAACGCCCGGGCGTACATTGTCTGCTGTCCGTACTGAAGTGGAGAACAAGCAAGAGTTTGTAGATGGACTTGGGCGTAAAATTGAGCAAAAGCGACAGAGAGTGATGGACCAGCAGAAAGAAATAGGTATTCACGAAAAAACTGTTAATGAGCTGAAGTCACAAAAGGTACTGGTTTTACTATTTATTTAGGACACTTGTTTTTTTATTTATTTTTTTTTAGTATGTAGGTACACAACACATTTTCTTCTTTTAGACAAATATAAGTTTCTAACTTTCGCCTAATATCGGACCTTAAATTTTGTTGTGAACGTAATTTCATCCTAATCCTAATATAGGTTAAGAGTAGAAGAATTTCTATATTTTGTTAATACAACAAATTTGTTACGAGTTATTTTATAAATATCATACGTTATAATCATGAAGTAGGTGCTTTTAAGTAAAAAAAAACTGAAACTAGCTTTTGAGAAGAATGAAGAAAAACTTGTATAATGTCAAAGGTAACATAGCACTTGCAGCTAAGCTACAAAGAACTTTCGTTTGAAATTATATTATACGGTCATGAGTTCAGATTGATTTCTGGTTTGAAATCTAATTTTAAATAAAGTTCCTTCTAGCTCAACTTTGAGTGTTATTTTTGCGTTGACATTACTTCTACTTACACATTAATATATAGACATCTGTGTGTGTCTGTTTAGCTAAAGTTACAAAGTGAGTTGCAGCGTCGCCTACAGCTTGAAAACCAAAAGAAAGAGTTGCAAACCTCCAACGAACAGTATGAGAAAGAGTTATGCGAAGCTCAGAAAAAACTGTTGCCGATTAATTCTGAACTGAAAGAATCTGTGAGCGAAAAAAGAGAGCTTGAAGATGTCCGAGAGATGATGGAAGAAGAGACGAGAAACACGTTGCAGAATATAAAGATACGCGGTGAAAAGTTAAGGGAGAAATTTAACACCATCTCAAAGTATGGTAAAATCTCATTCAAATTCTATAAAGTAAAGTCCGAAATATTTACTACACTAAAGTTTACAAAAAGTTTAAGGTTTACGAATTTCATTTTTCTCGATTTTATTGAAACGAGCGAACTCAATGTTCCTACTGAACGCACTGGTAGTGTATGGTGTTTGGTTAAATTGCGTTTTTAAATTCTCTCTAGAACTTGCCATACAGCTCCTGATTTGAAGGATGTATGACGAATGTCTTTCATTTTTGCTGCAGTGATTTCATATTAAGTGGATACTTTAATGATAAAAATTTGATAAAATTTAATAAAATAACTGTCCTCGATAAAAGTATAAACATACATTCATATGAAAACTTTTAAGAGAAATTGAACTCCATTGAATTGAATTGCCATGTGAGATTTCTAACCAAATTATTATTATTGCGATTTTCTTTGTAATACTTTGGTCAGTTGTTCTTTGCTCAAATCACTAGAGCTCTCATTCTGACTAAGTCTACACATAATGTTTGAGCAATAAAATTTTAGGTAAAATATAAGATATGTTCAGCGCTGTTGATCTTCATGCAACCTTCTTCTGCAACCTTCTTCTGAACAGGTATACATAAGGTATGCTAGATTGGGTTGATGACTCCATGTATGATAACTATCACCATCACCATCAGGTTTTCGTTTCACAGTTCTCCTTTCGGAATCGGTTTCAGAGTCAACCGAATCGGTGTTACAGTATAGAGTCTATATAAATCATTAAAGAGTGAAAAGTTTTTATGTATATGAGTACTTTTGTATGTATCCCAATTTTAATTTCTAGTTATATCAATGATGGTAAAGAATCTGCTGCCGAAGAGAACAAAGTAAAGCTGCTTGCTTTAGAAGAAAAAATGAAAAAGAAATTGGAAGAGCTCGATAAAAAGAGAAAAGAAATCGCAAAGATTCAAGAAAATAAAACGAAACAAGAATTACGTGTTCGGGAGATCGACGATAATTTACGATTGATTAAAACGGAAAAAGAAATTCAAACGCTTAATGCTCAAATGAATGATTTAAACAAAGAACTCACTAGATTCGGAGATTATAAAATATTGTCGAGTGAACGAGTTTCTTTCCAACAACAACTCGATAAATTACGAAAAGATAAAGCCGTCATCGAGGGACGTTTGAAAGGTTATGAGGACGAAGTAAAAAGATGCGAGAAAGATTTAGGTAGTTGCTAAATTAAATAAATACGACTAAAACCATTGTTAAGGTCATAAAGGGGGTTCCAAGAGGTTTGCCATGGTTTGCCAACTTCCTAAAAAAAAATAATCGAAATTTAGATTTGGATTATTATTGTATTGTATTTAACACCGTATGTGAGGTTGAGTTTAAATTGTTATATATTTTGACTTTAGTGAGTAGTCTATACGCCGGAGCTGAGTCTCGTCATTGTAATAAAGTCATACAATTACGTACGACTGAATTAGCGAGTCAAGATTTAGATAAATATTACAATGCACTAGATCGCGCTATCATGAGGTATCATAGTTTAAAACTTGATGAGATCAATAAAATCATAAAAGAATATTGGGTGAAAACGTACCGTGGGAACGGTATGTAAACCATTGAAATCTCTACTTTAAATTTCGAAGATTGGTTATTGAAATTAAAATACTTGGCAATTTCAATTTTTTCACGTCTTGGGTATGGTATATCTTTAATATTTTGGCATATTCAGAGCTACAATAGCTGCTATTGACAGTATTTACTACACAGATGTAATGTTTTTCTTTATTGTCTAAATGCTACGAAGATTGATTGGTAGACATTTTGCTCTCTCTCACACAAACAACGTGTCAACCTTTCTTTTTCTTTTTTGGTTTAGTTCCCATTTAATTTCTATTACCCAGACGATAATATATTGCGCAGATTTTTACTAATGCCGTACTTCTATAAGAGACTGCCTTTGTAACCGAAGCTTTTGTTATTTAGACATTGATACTATCGAAATCGTGTCGGAGCATGATGACGAGGGAAGCGGTGCATCGAAGTCAAGAAGAAGTTACAACTACAGGGTGAGTTAATGAATAGGTTAATGTAAATCGTTTCTCTGTTTTGGTTCTTCTATAAATATGATGTCTTAAAGGGTAACCTATACACGCTGATCCTAAAAATGGATCAGGCTAAAAATGCTCTTTTGATTTAATATGATCACTGTGGTATGGTATTTTAGTTGCAACAAGTTTCTCACTGTGTGTTTATGGTATCTCATTATTACATTTGCTGTAGGTATGCATGATAAAAAAGGGTACAAGTTTAGACATGCGCGGAAGATGTAGTGCCGGACAAAAGGTATGCCAGTTGTATGGACACGCTTTAGTAATGCGTACTGCTAAATAAAGGGTCTATATTGATAGTAGCATTTTCCCTTAACTTATGTGTTTTGTGGAGTTGTTATTCGTTCTTTTAGATTGAAATGTTAAGGCAAGCAATTCGTATAGCAAGATCACATAAATATTTCAACCTTAAAAATAAAAGAAAACATTAAAAATCACATAAAATAAGTTAACCCTAACCCTAATTATGAAGGCCTGTTAAATGTGCTTATGTGACTTTTATGTGAAATTTCAACCTTAAAAATCAAATAAAATACTCTAATCCTAACTCTGACTCTAACCCTAACTGTAATTATAAAGGCCTATTAACAAAATATCCTTATGTGACTATTTCATATCTTGCTATATGAATTATTTTCCAATCTAAGGACGGTGGTTTATTTCACTTACCTAAATTTGTCGACTTCAAAAAAATAGTCGACGCCCTGCGACCTTATTTAGTTTTGTAATTTTAATCTGCTAACAGTACAAACGTTATCTCTTCAATAATTATTGTCTATTGTAATTTACTTACTGTCATTTTTTATCTCCACTTTATAGATCATTGTACATTTTGCTATCTATTTATGAGGGAGTTTATATTATCTAGGAGACTTATCTCAGTGTATAGGTTAATAATTTTTTTTATTTCCACTAGATACAATTTCCTTTGACAACAAGCGTTTTTATCTCCACTAGCTATATAAATGTAGCATTTCCTTTGGCAATATCTCCACCATATAAATTATCTACTTACAATACAATAGGTGTTGGCCTCCATCATCATTCGATTGGCGCTTGCCGAGACATTTTGTTTAAACTGCGGTATTCTTGCGTTGGATGAACCGACCACTAACCTAGATGAAGCCAATATCAAAAGTTTAGCTAATTCACTTAGAGGGTAATAATCTATTCCTCTTTATTCAGTAAAATCCCGAATAGGTGGCTGGTTAAGCGAAAGTTTTTATATATGATGTTATATTTACAATGGGTCGGTCTTTTGTTTAGAATGACTACTAAAGTATTTTTTTGAATATATTCTAATTAGATCATCATATTTAACGTATAAGGCAAAATTCTAACAAAAATACATTAGATGAAACATCAATTATTGTTGTTAAACGAAGAATTTACTCTAATAAAATGTAATGCTGAGAGAGTGATATTCGTCCGTCCGTGCGCATAGCAGTTTCGTATTTTTTTCTTTCGCACCGTACCAGCTAATAACATATATTAGTTGAAGACTGATAACAAAGCTATATGAAAACTGTAATTTTTTACTGATCTTCTAAGTTTGCTTCTTTAGACTTCAAATTCGAATTTCTGGTCTATCTTTGTTTCCTATTAAATCAGTCTTGAAAAGTTAATTTGGCTAATAATAAACTTCATTGAAATCTTTTTCTTAATTGAAATAGTTAATACTTTTTGTAATAAATTTGCATTAAGTTGTTGAAATACAAAGTTCAAAGTTCCTGTTACATCTCAAAAGAATTTGATTGCTAATTTGATTCATTATTTTTGGCAGATTAATTTATATTTGATCGCTTTTCATTAAAAAATTTGTTGTCATTAAAATCATATTTTTATTTTTACTAATGGACTTGTAGTACTGCATAATCTCAATATACGTTTAGAACTATTATTTTACATTACATTACATTACTACATTATTTACTCTTGCTACAACGAGATATCGCTTGGTTGTGTACTCAGCTTTGCACAGTGTTTCTATAATCAACCTTACTGACAATTTCTCTTTTTTTAATTTTTGTTTAACAGTGTGATTGAAATGAGAATGCAACAGAAGAACTTCCAGCTGATTGTTATTACCCATGATGAAGATTTCGTACGTGCTCTCGGTCGCGGTGCTGATTATGTTGAGAATTATTTTGCTGTTTACAAAGATGACGAGTGAGAGTTAACTTTCTTAAGCTATTCCCATAATCCCCTTTCCCATAATTCTCTTTCCCATAATCCCCTTTCCCATAATCCCCTTTGCCATAATCCCCTTTCCCAAAATCCCCTTTGCCATAATTCCCTTTCCCATAATTCTCTTTCCCATAAATCCCCTTCCCATAATCCACTTTACCATAATCCCTTTTGCCATAATCCCCTTTACCATAATCCCTTTTGCCATAATTCCCTTTTGCCATAATCCCCTTTGCCATAATTCCCTTTTCCATAATTCCCTTTCCCATAATTCTCTTTCCCATAATTCTCTTTCCCATAATTCCCTTCCCTATAATTCTCTTTCCCATAATCCCCTCTGCCATATATCAGATAAAAAAACTTGTTTATAAATGCACCTACCATAACTAATTAACTTGTTGTGGATAATAACTTTTTATTGTACAGTTTTTAGTGAAACGTAATATTCTTTGGGTTTTTATTTCTTTAATATTCGATTGTTCTTTTATTTATTGCACCTATAGATGACCTGATTTGGATTAGTTTTAGCTAAGATTAAGTTTTTTTTATGAAGGACTATTTCAACTGCATCTTGCTTTGTTTCACTGAAACCTTATATGTGCTTCTACTGATATGTATCTTTAGAAGAATATACTATATTAACATTATTTTTCACGATGCTAACCATTTTTATTGGCAGTCTTTTAAAGTATTTCTTTTAACAAAATCTTTAAAAAGGATATCCTGTAAATCTACGCACCTCAACGAATTATCGATGTATTTTTTATAGTGGTAATTCGAAGATTCATAAAAAGAAGATCGAGTTAAGAGAATAAATATTTGATGGCATGGAAAACGTTCTCGGAACCGTAAAATCGGAATATCTGAACTGCAGATGTATTTAATATAACTGCTAAGTCACTTATCGGAAATGCAGTGTAAATGGGATTACCATTAATAAAAACAACAATTACTGAATTTGGTATATTATAGATTATGGTACATATTATAGATTTATATTTTTGTAAATGTTTGAGGCATCTTTACTGCACAATAGATACTTTATAGCAACAATTTGAGTTTTTACTTTCAAATAAAGTATGATTTTTTTTAAAAAAATGCTTGTATGTTATACTTGCTATAAGGGTGTGCTAGTTAGGTGTGTTTACCAATTTTTGTTCTGGACTAGTACTGGACTTCTATATTTAATACAGTATCATTTTTTTTAAATGAATCGAATCTTCATAGATTTAAATTGTGTAACTACTGCAACATGTCAACAGATTCTTGTAAAATTGTTCAGGGGGTTTTGGGACAGAAAAACAATTTAAATCATTTTAATGATTAGCAATCAATCAAAATTAGTTTAGTGACTCGACAATTGCTCAGGTACCTTTAAAAAGATTCTAATTAATATAAAAACAAACGTGTAAGATTTGAACGTTGTTGCTACTGTTTTATGTGACGTCACAAAATCTATAAATAATGTGACGTCAAATATGCATGATGTTTATTATGATGGTTCATATAAATCACGCTTAATAATCGCTGATAAACGTGTGTAATATTATGTATCATTCAAACTCTGAGGGTTATAAACTGCGAATTTTCATCGAAACAACAAATGATAGATGCGTGGTAAAAGACGTAAATAAAAACACAGCTATAGAAGATGTGCAAAGGAGAATAGAAGCTCATGTTGGTATACCTAGGTATTTGTTTAGGTTTTTTTCCATATAGTATTCCTTTTACTTGCATTTTTATACATGACTCAATATAATAGAAAGATAATGACTGACTTATGAAAATTAAAATGATCACTACGGAGAAATATTATTGTACTCAGCATCCACCATATATAGTAATGCCTGAAATAAAAGCCTTTAAACAATGCAAAAACTTTTTGTAGATTATTAAGATAAATAAAATGATATTTTTTTCTTTTTTTTTTTCGTTTTGTTATTTTATTTTTTTGTTGTTTCTACTATAAATTTATCCCGGGGTCAAATAATAATAATACGCTCTTTTTTTTGTCTCATTTTTAGTTTTCTGATTCAACTATTTTACATGGATGAATGTCCATTACCATGTAGCAAGCAGTTGTCCTACTTTCATGTACAAAATGACGCAAAACTAAAAGCGCGCATATGGCGAACGCATCGAAAGTTAGTTATTGCCGCAAGAAACGGGCTGTGGGAAGGTAGGCGTTTGTGTCATTTCTTAGGGCTGGTTTACACTTTGAAAATTCATTTCGTAATGAACTGTTAAGTTTAACCTGTCCATAGTCAACCGGGTATGAGTTCTGGTTTCACGTTTCTATTTTTATAATTCAACCCTGGGTTTACTCAAAATTTATTTTATTTCTGTCGGTGTAAAAAACATTTGAATTAAATTTAATGATTTAATAAAAATATAAATTTCAACCAAAAAACTAAAAGAAAACATCATAACAATCACATAAAATACTCTAATCCTAACCCTAACCCTAACTTTTTCATATCTTGCTATATGAATTACTCTCCCAAATCATTTGTAAATACTTTTATTTTTGTTTCGCGAAAAATCTGACAGCTTTAAAAGGTCAGTGGTGAATAACCAAGGTTTAAGATGTAAGAAGTATTAAAACATAAATACTCATATACTTGTTTTGATTGCAGCCAGTGAAATCTCATGGTTTTTTCGTGGTTAGATTTAGAAAAAGAATTAAATCCGAAAAGTGTCACTACAAATCCAACGACGTTCGATCCAGAGCGTTGCTTGATAGCATTGTATATTGCTTGTTACTATGGTAACCACAATATTGTAGAAAATCTTTTAAAGTATGGTGTCGATTACCGTAAACAACTTCCCTCAGGAAGAGAAGCTATCTTAGTTGCAGCTACGAGAGGCAATAGCAAATGTGTGGAGTTACTACGTATGTGTTTTATGTATAGCTAATTAACATAGGCTTGGTGACCATAATGTATTCTCTATAACTAGTTAATAGGAGCATAGTATATAGACACTGTATATAGACGCACTGTGAAATGTGATAGGAGCAAAAAAAAGCGATTTTTTATCTAGACATAACTACAACTTTTTTTTATTGTTTTATCAAGTTTGACAAAAGCCGCTATCTATAAATTTCCTGCTATGATGATTTTATTGTGTATGATGATTTTTGGTTTACGGTTAAATACTTATTTAATAAATTTAATTCCTTATTTAAATTCAAACAAGTATTCAAAGAGGAGGTACCGTTACAAAAAGGCAACTAGATTCCCCTTGCAGATTATTATAAACAAATATTCTTCTTAAAACAAATTGTCCTCCATACTAAAATTTTGGTATCGAGTTACTGGTATATATAGTAGCTACCGCAGTTACCAACGTTGTCTCGATAGCATTGATAACAGTACCACCACTGTTTTCTCAGCACAATAAATTTTTTTTTACTATTTATTTATAGTGCAGCGGAGAGTTCGACCGCACGAATGGAACAACGAGAGAATGTCATTAACCAATTGGGACATACAAGACCGAATAAAGACAACTCTCGATCGTATCGAAAAAACCCAAACAACTCAAACTACATGTACACA
>JAUELD010041822.1:0-12233 GCA_031471615.1 Aglantha digitale
ATTTACAGTTATTAATATTTACAGTTATTATTATTTACAGTTATTATTATTTACAGTTATTATTATTTACAGTTATTTATATTTACAATTATTATCCTCATTCTTTAATTAAGTGTACAAACAATATAATGACAAACATACCTGATCGTAAAAATGAACATCTTGTGATATTCTGGTCTTTGAAATACATAAAAACTGTGTTTTGGTATAATTAAAGTATCAACTGTCATATTCATAAAGCTAGTTAAAACTTTTATTTCTTATAAACACGTGGAGAAACCAACTTTCTATTTTAACGGAGATTTTAATCAATTTTATCGATTCAAAGTTAAATCATTAATCTTTATATATTAAATTTGTAAATAAATTTAATGTCATAGCAGTGTTGTCAGTGTTCATGGATGTTGAAATCTTAAATAAACATATACAAGATGTATTAGATGAAAAAACAATCTTTGATGATTCGTGTGAAACCTCGTTTGAATGGTTTTCTGATGATTTATTTGAGAGTGCTTTTCAGGTTTGATTTTGTCTTGTTGTTGTGCTGTTTTCATATAAATAAAAAAGATGGTGTATTTTTATCAACATTTAAATATGATGGATTTTATAAATCCAAAGTTCTTATTCTTATAACTAAAATACTTTATCCGGACCTAAAGGAAATGACTAGAGTTGTTTTATTATAGGAAATGACAAATTATATATTCTTTAGAAAGTCGTCGCTTGAGTTTCGTCAACTAATTATTTATGGATGAATAAATCTTTTGGAAAACAACGGTACTTGTTCGTTGTTGTTTATCTTAACTTAATAATAATGATATGAACTTCTTAATTAAAGAGTTTCAAATATTTTAAACTAAAATTACGATAACTTTGAACAAATGCTTCTTAATTACGTTTGCTTAAGATAAAACCTTAACTCAAAGTTTTCTTAACTTAACGGCTGCCGCTTTTTCTCTTTTATTTTAACTTTTGAATTTTTTCTTAAAATTTAATCTAAATTCTTTTAAGACTTACGACGACTACTCTAAATTCTAAACGAATTCGAACGAATTCTATGACGAATCTAAATTCTTTTAAGACGACTTTAATCTAAATTCCTCTAAGACTTAGACTCATCTACCTTTAACTTCCAAGCAGTCGCAAGGATTGATAATTATTAGTCTCACTTGTATATTAGGAATCAGTAAGTTTGAACCAACACATGCCAACGCGTGATAATATCGTTAAAAAAGACGATTTATCTTCGACAATCGTTGATCGTGGAGATTACCCACAACCCAACCAGCGCATGTCTTCTTCTAGTTCGAGTTCGTCACGTGCAAGTTTAAAGGGGTTGTCTTCACCCCCCTCCGGTGGCGATATTCAATCAACCAATCAAGTAATTCAAAACATTGACTTCGATGCTTTAAGAGAATTAGAGAATTTACAAAAAATATCAAATATTCGAAGTTTAGCAGACTTAAAAGGTTTAGAACACCTCACAACTCCAGCTATTTTCATCTTTTACCCTCCCTTTCATCAACAGGAGCAGTTAGATGACAAAAGCTTTCAAAGAATTCCTGCTTCACATGACCCTTTCGAAATTGTTAAAAACGCCGAATCAATCCCCGTTATCAACATTTCGTCCACTGTGAAAGACTGTGCTTCACTGCAACGCATGCACGTATGTCCGTATGAGAAGTGTGAGAAAACTTACTTCAAAAATGCTCACTTGAAAACACACATAAGATCTCACACAGGTAAGTACTATCATTTATTTCAGCTCGTTACTATATTTTATATCTAAACCACATTAGATAACTTTTTATAGTCTTTGAATAATTGTCCAACTGCGTGTTCGCTTAAAATTTGAAATGATTTGTCAATTCTTTCTATTTTTAGGAGAAAAGCCATTTAGATGTGTATGGCCAGACTGTGAAAGATCTTTTGCTCGTTCAGATGAACTTGCCCGTCATAAACGCTCGCATACTGGTGAGCGAAAATTCCAATGTCCTTTATGCTCTCGAAAATTTATGAGATCTGACCACCTGACTAAACACGCGAAACGACATCTGTCTGCGAAGAAAGTTCCAGGATGGCAACGAGAGATCAACAAACTGAGCGACATGGCTTCGCTTACCTTTCAATATCCTACACTGATATCTGAACAAACTTTAGCCCGAAATAAAATGAAACTTAAATAACAATACATTGTATTGTGAAACATGTGTGAATATAATTTTATTTTGTTTTTCTTTATCCTGAATATTTTGATAATGCACTAAAAGTCTTATAACAGATATCTGTTGCAATTCTTCGCACTGGATTTCTGAGAGTGTTATAAGATGGCGATAATTATGTGTGATGACGACGACTTGCATAAACATCATCATACGTTTACGGTGATACGTCTTCATCAATGGTCAACCATCAACTAAGTCTTAGATTAAGTGGTGTGATGACAGGAATCATTATACTTTTATTAAGGTAGTTTTGCAACCGAGAATATGCGAACATTGCGGTGAAAGTTTGAAGCGCTACCATTCCGACATTTAATCACTCGCTATCCGTTATTTTATTTTATCTTGACCAATCAAAATAACTGTCTAAAAACAAATATAAAACTGAATTGTTAATGTTATTCTCATTTCAAAATTGCGCTATTATGTGTTTTACGGTAATACTAAACTATAAATATATTCTAAATAATGTCATCCAATCTAGTTACACCTACTTAAGCAACAAAATAAAACTCTCTTTCTAATTTCCTCTCTCACAGTTTTTTGATTGGGCTTTTGAGCTGTGGTGGAATGAGCATGATATAAAAATATATTTATCTATTTTACTAAAACGGGAGGGTGCTTTAACTTTAAGATTAGATTTGTAATTAACATCGCCATTGACCGGACATGAATTGATTACAAGATGTTTCTAGCAATGTTCACAGTGGAAACTAAAATTTAAACTAATTATTAAAACACATTTAGAAATATACAGCTAGTAATGTTTCACACACATCATATTAGAATCAGTTTCAGGCTATACTCATTAGCTAAACTGAACACGGCTGTAATAACTCCGTATGAACATAGCGACACTTGTATCGATCGAATGAAAAGCATTAATCAGTCTTTCTTTATTATACTACCCGGAATGCTACAATAATTTAACGCATTCAAAGAATTTGTAGCGACTGGTCAAAAAGAGCAGCCCTGAGGCAATAAATATCTTTGGAACATCCAAGCGTTACCGATTTACAAGCCGAGGTACAGCAAGTTCATAACGATGGAAATCCCAGCCACACAAAAATGTGTATTATTTGTCAGTGGTGGAAAACTCTACAAGGTAGAAGAATCCACATAGGTCAAAGGGTGCTGACGGTTGCAAAGGAGCTACATGGTCAGTCTTTGTATCAAGATCTCCTAACCGCCGTCAA
Organism: Aglantha digitale; assembly: GCA_031471615.1. Classification (NCBI taxonomy): domain Eukaryota; kingdom Metazoa; phylum Cnidaria; class Hydrozoa; order Trachymedusae; family Rhopalonematidae; genus Aglantha; species Aglantha digitale. The sequence continues at coordinate 3,419 of JAUELD010041822.1, forward strand.
TCCGAAGAATTTTGTTCAATGAATTTCCAAGCCAAAGCAAATGATGTTGCAATGTGCTGATGACCCTTATAGGAATTGGAAATTTGATTGGAACATTTTGAGATTATAAAATTCCCAGTTCCTTCACCTAAATAGACATATATTGGTCCACAAATGAAGTTGTCCAGACACCTTTCAGTGATGATGTGGGATTACATTTACATAAAGAAACAAAAAGTAAAAAATAAATAAATGTTTTATCCGATCTTGGCCTCTCAATACAAAGTGCTAAAAAGAAAACGGTCTGGTCAATGCCACTGTCAATCAAATGAACAATAACGAAGGGGTATTTGTCCCTCCTAACCTGGATTTCAGTAAGCAACTTCAAAATGACACCCCAGATAGTAAATCCGAGTTGTAGCTTCCAATCAAAAGCAATCCAGAAATCTTCTTAAATGAGCAGTTAACAGCCATTATTGTGTGCATTTCAAACACTCATGTATCTAAAATCAATTTTTTGCGAAACCCAACTCACCAAACAAATCATTAGCAACCTTTGGACCAAAAGAATGCACCTCAGTAGATTTATTCATGAAAATAAAAACTTATGTCCTCTACCAACATAAGATATACTGAACTCGCTTATCATACGTTCCTTACATCACCATATGTCAAGACTTGCCTCTTCGTAAGGGTACTACAGATTGCTTGAGGCTCTACCATTCAAGAGGCACATATGGTTGTACACTTTAATTTCCAGATCTGCTTGATCACCAGGAAACAGCTCTGTCACAAACATTATTCACTGCAAACTCTTTACAGCCAATAAGAATTTACAATAAATAGCTTTGATGCTTCAGTAAGTGCTCTAAAGAATGGTGGTATACTGGAAGCTTTTCAAACGTTGACCAACAAGAAGCTCAGTTTTCGTGCAAATATATGATTATGCACGAGTAGCTGCTCCGTTTTGTTCATGCTAACCGTTAATGTTAGAGTTACAACAAACATTCGGTAACAACGAAACCTTGGTGGTACAGAAGTCGATGTTAGCATTGGGACGGCAAGTTCATAAAAATGAAGAAGTTAGAAGTAAAATGGAGGTCAGTTTTCTATTAAACTGAATCCTGGTTATCATTCAAATTAATTATACTATCACGCATGCGCAGTGACAGTATGCACAAATTAAATTAATTTAAGTTATATTTACAAATATATTTACAATCATATTCATAACACCAACCAGGAAGGGACATTGGAAAACCTCAAGGGTAAGTTACATGAATATAACGAATATTCGAATAATCAAATAGAAACTTGTGTGTGATGACCACATTACCACCATGAATGATCAGTATTAGCGAATATTGAGTAGCTGATGTGTCAGCTAATTAATTTTGGTATTAATAACAAGCATTCCATTCTACGAAAATTCACCCAGCAATGTCGGTCAACCCAGCAGTGTCGGTCAACCCACCAATGTCAGTCAACCCAGCAGTGTCGGTCAACCCAGCAGTGTCGGTCAACCCACCAATGTCAGTCAACCCAGCAGTGTCGGTCAACCACCAATGTCGGTCAACCCACCATTGGCGGTCAACCCATTTGTCGGTTAACTCATCCAGTGTTCGTTAACTTACCAGTGTTGGTCAACATACCAGTGTCTGTCAACTCACAAATGTCCGCCATTTCATCGCATAAAAGATTATCAATTAACTGTAGGCTTAAAAAACAGAGTTAAAGATTTTTGTCCAGCAAGGGTAGTTACTTTCTTTTTCTTAACAACCTTATTTTTGTTGTTGACAGTTTTACGCACTGCTGCTTTCTTCTTGTTCTCTTTACCATGAATTAAGGGTTTAGATACCGAGGGTTTAGATACCGAGGGTATATTCACATTGATTTTCGTTAGTTTTACTGGCGAGAGAAGTTTAGTTGCAAGTGGTGAGTTGTCAAGACAACGTATGAATTTAATATCAGCATGATCTGGTGACGCCACTGTTTCGTCCATGACTTCTTGTGGCTTTTCTGATTGATCAATATGCGTTTCACCACGATTAGTTACTTCACCGAACCCACCGAAATTCCGCGTTTCACGTTTCCGTACAAACTAAAACAAAATAATTCCGTGTACCACTTTTCCATACAGAAAGAAATAAACGTGCCTTGAGCTAACCGTAATAAATACTGTCGGAATATCTATATAACAAATAAATAACGAAGAATTACCTTCATGGCCATTTTCACTTTTTTAGGGGTTTCACTGTTGTTCTCAGGAGTCCTATGTTACAAAAGTAGAAATACAAATAATAAAATATAGTCATGATATCAACTATAAAAATGGGAGGTCAGAAAAACCTTAGGAGACAAGCAACTCTCTTGATAAACTATTACTTACGTGAATTGTGTCTTCAAAGAAGGGAACTTTCTAATTACCGATTTTTCTGCAGTTTTAGGTGTGGATAAAACACCACAGAGTTGTTCACAAGTCATTCCGCAACCATGACAACTCGTCCAATCCATGTAATCTCGTAAATAAAGTACCAACTAAAATATACACAATATTCATACCTTTACATGCGCATGCTCTACATGTGTATAAACACACACATATAACCATGGAAACAATACCGATGATAACAAAACAGCTTCTAACCTCTTTAGTTTCGTTGCGTGATGCGTTTGAAGAAAACACCTTATACTCCTTCTGTAGGTTTTCGATTGCAGTAAGAACACTGGACGTCTTGAACGTTAAAACATTCGCCCTTATGAATGTCAGCTTCAATGATTTCAATATTGCACCTATTGCTTTGCTACATCGAAAGGTTACACGTAATAAGGTACACACACACAAGTACTAGCACGAAGAGATAATGATAGGTTTTAAAAGATAGGGTAAAAATAAATTTGCAGTTTTCTTATAGAAGCTATCAATGACATTTTTAATATATTACCATGTATAAGGGAACTAGTAACACTTTAGTTTATAAACTTAAATTCTATTTATTTTACATGAAGAACTCATCTTACTCAATATTGGAAGATTCATCAATTACGGTCTGAAGTTGATCCATTACTTTCATAAATTCAACTAACCCCTAGTCAGAACAAGTAGACAACCAACAAATAAACAATCAAGGTAAACTATCAAGGCAAAAAACAAACAAGTAAACAAATAAATAAATAAAACAACCATTCATGTAATAGGAGGGCTTACTTCTTTAGTTTTGAAAAGGGCGTGATGTTCAGTTGGGGCGTAACCTTTTCCACCCAAGGCCAATTGACGTACGAATGATGAAATTACCTAAATATAATGATACTAATGCTACTAGTAGTACTACTGTTCACTTCAAGGAAAAATGAGAGCAAGTTGTTTTGTTGTAATTGCTCACCATATTCTTGAAGTTATAAGCCAGTTATAGGGAATATCGATACTTTGCTTTGTTTCAACTCATTAAAAGATAATTACATACCTGGTACATAGATAAATTTTTATCAATTGCCATTCTTCTAATCTCAGTAAAAGATTTTTGATCTATTCCTCTGGAAGGAGAATCAATGACTTGTGATAACGCTATCTCATTCTTAGGGTTAACAACAAGCTCCATGTAACTCAAAAAAATGCTTTGTATCCGAATCTGAATGAAAAGAAGAAGAAGAATCACAAAAAAAGTCTTTAACTGAACAGTAAAAACTAATAAACCATTTCAGCAAAAACTGCATAGCATGCATATGGATGGGTAAGACTGAATTTGTAAGACCATTGTGACGAAGCCAGTTTCTAACAAGTCAAAAACAGCTTACCACGGTTTTATTGGCAGGGGACTGCTCACAAGAGGATTGTGTCATCAAACCTAAGGAAATAAAAACAAGAATAATGCTTGTTGAGCACTCGATATATGTTTGCTGCACAAAAATTTCTTTGTTTTATAACAGGTACAGTTGGTTGAGAAGGTATGGTTATTGTAAGATTTTGGAGAAGTGGCTCAATTGAAGAGCTTCAAATTTTCAACGCAAAGTCCTCTGCCAGTCCAAGGTCATCTGGTAAGTGGTATATAAAGCACAAATATAACATCGATGTAGCAAAAATGGAAGCACTTAAATATACCAGAAGGACTTCACTTTACTTCTGGAAGTCTAAAAAGCGCAAATGGCTGGCTGTTGTAAGATGTATGGCTGTTGTACGATGTATGGTTGTTAAGAAGATATATTGTTGTTGACAACACTTACTTGTACTTGGACTTCTTTCGATGCATTTGTCTTCAATGTTTTCAACTTCATAACCAATCTAACCCAATAGCAACAAACTATATAGTAAGTCCATCTAGTTTCATTAAATAGCTTATTATAAGTATGAACATTTATTACATCATCATCAAAAAGAAAATATAAGATTTACTGACCTCATTATGAGTTTGGTGTGAAGCTGAAGCGAGGGTATCAAAATGGTCAATCAAATTACATTGTTTAAGAAATGTTCTATACGAATCATAAATTTCAATGAAACCGCAAATATTAGATACATCAACTGCAGCTGACAGCGGAGTAGGAAGGGATGATACATTGCTATGCTTCGCATTTATCCGTTCTTGAAGCTTAACAAGCTCAATATTTGAAAGGCTGATGGAAGTGATCTGCTAAAAATTAAAAACTAAAAAATTAAAAAAAAAAAAAAGGGGAACTTCACCAAAGAGTTTTGTTTCAACAAGTTTTTTTACCTTTTTGTAAAGCTTATTTGTAAGCTGAGTAAAATAAAAACATTTAAATTAATTTAAACGAAAGAATTTTGAAGTTTGTGATTTATTTCTTCCTTAATCACCTGTATGTGAAGTTATTTCTGGCAAGCAAATAATCGAAGCAAAGTTCTTACAAAAGCTGAGAAGTGGATTTTGTAAGCCTATGGGTAGAGACGTTGAAAGTTCATGCTAGAGAGAAATTGCAGCTATTGGTGGAATATTTATCAAAGGAACAGTAACTAGTATGGAAACAGTCTAAAATCAAGTCAAATAAATATAATAATACATATAATAATACATATGATCATACATATGTACGTTGTTAGTTGGACAGATGCGAAGTAAACACCAGTAAAGATCTTTATTAAAACTCTTAATCATAATAAAAGATGAAATCTTTATTCAAGATTTTTTGAGACAAATTATGAATACGAATGCCTATCTTTATGCAAAAATCAGAAAAAACTAATATGCCAGTTCCTCAGTTCATTTATTTGAAAGGAAAGTGAATCAAGGAAAAATTAACAAAAAATGATCACACAACCCTCACTACATCTTTTAGCATATAAATATATAGACGATTTAAGGTTAATAAATATATCGACGATTTACCAATGGTTACAAAAATTAAAACACCAACTTACCTTTTTCTTATGTAAAAATATAACAGCCAACTGGATGCCAGCTAATTGTTTTAAATCTGATAAATAAGTACTTCTTTGTTCCAATAAACTTCCCCTGAAGTTCTTGCGATATTCTTTTAGGACAGAATATTTGGTGTTAACTGCCATTGATGCAACTAGCATATATATTATTTTAAGTGAAAAGTATTATCACTATGAAATAAATGGAAAATTGCAATATTCAAAGTCATATTTAATTTTTTGAGTTTGGTTTTCCTGGAAAAGGAACTTTTCAATATGAAAGATTATTAGCTATTGTGAAATTTGTTTCTGGGGAAAATTTGACCTTTTTAATTACCTATTTTGCACAGACAATAAAATATTTCAACAAATTTCGTCAATTCTCTTGGATCGTTTAATAAGCAAATTTAAAAGTTCTTAATGTTAAGCAGATAGAAAACTTACTTAGACTTTTTTAAATGACTGGCAATTGGCATTTCAAAATTTGACAATAGATTGGTTATACCATAGTAATATAAAATCTTATTGTGATATATTATAATAATAATAATTTATCTGAAATACATGTTCATAAACAGAAAAATGTCTTAATTAATACATCCCTTAAAACGAATATTAAGCGAACAAAGAAGGCCGTCTCTATGTTGTTTATCCCATCAAAATATAAAAAAGACTTAAAAAGACAACAACTTAGACGAGTTCTTAAAAATATAATAAAAAAATAAACTCAGATATGAAATCATCAACAAAATAATCAACACCCATCAATTCTACTATACATAAATATTTGCACAAAAGAACAACGAAATAAAATCTTTTAATATTGTGCTGGCGTATCTTGATATTGATCAGCCATATTTGTCTGTGGTGGTGATGCAGGTTGAGGGAACGCTCCCTCACGCCGAAATTTCAGAAAGTAATATATTGTTTCAGCAATAAACAAACCCATCGACATGAAACCAAATACTCCACCAGCTACTATCGTCTGGTGATGTTGAAATTTGGTGATGGGAACCAAGGAACAAATGAATAATACAACTGATGCAATAGCTGAATAGAAAATGCATAAAGGAATGATTATATTTTTTGTAATACATTTCAGACTTAAAATATAAAATGCTTTTTAAAGGGACTCTTAGGTGTTAGGTGCTTGTTTCAGATTAAAGAGCTTTAAAAACTTAGATCAACCCTTTTTATTTCATTGAAAAAGCTTGTTTCATTCTCAAGATATCTTTATTAGGCTGTAAAATTGCAAGATACAAATTAAAATTTTTGATAACAGATAAATTCTATCCATGAAAAAGTAACCTTTTGTTGACATCACAGTAAAAAATTATTAAAAACTAAATAACCAGTCAATGTTTAAGAAATGAAACTTGAAACACATAACATGAAGCTTTGCAGTTAGAAAGATAGTTAGTAAAAAATTGATTATAAATTCTGACATTTATATATTTTTTTTTTAAAAAAAAAGCATGTATCTAGAAACCACTAATATATTTTTTCAGTTAAAACATTCATTATGTCTAACAACCTGTGACAAATTTCATGTTCAAAAAATCTATATTTTTAAGTTATTCTATTTTTATGGGTTGTTAGCCCTTATGTGATGTCATCAAAGTTGCTTATTTGTTGAAATTTTTCACTTCAGTTTTTTCCAATTTTGTATCAATATATTAAGATATCTTGAGAACGAAAAGAGCTTTTTTCATGAAATATGATGCTCTGACATTTTTGTTACTCTTTTATATGAAACCTTGGAATTCCTTTTAAGAAATGCAAAAAAAAATTAAAGGTTGTGATCGAATCCAACTTTTATTGATTTATCTTAAAATATGTTATAGAAAAAAAGAATATCTTAATGGATTTATTGGATTTTACAAATCAATTTATTTACTTTTATATTTTTAACTTTGTTGTTGTTAGAGTTTACGAAGCTTCACCATACAGAAAGTAAATTTAACAGAGGACTGGGTAAAAAAATTAACATGAGTAAAATATGCAAAACATGTATTACTGACAGAAAGATAAAATCTTTTTAAACACCCTGGAATGTTGGAGTAAAGTTACGTTTTATTATCAAAGTTATAGACTTTAAATGTTTTAGGCGATCAATCGATTATGTACAAGAACAAAATTCAATATATGCTCGATGAAAATATAGAATTTTTATCTTCTTCATCGTTTGCACTGCTTTTTGCTTCTTTCTTCCTACGAACTACTCTTGTGTTTTGAACAATCTTAATCTATTGTTGTTTAATTTCAATATTTACAGCAAACAAAAAAGTTAAAAGATATCTATCTTGTGTTTATGAAACCTTTATGAAATGCACTCTATGAAATACAATTATGAAATACCATTTTTTTTTTAAAAAAATATAAAAGCTTTTTAATTGAAATCATGATTAGTACACAACCAAATTAACTTACCACATGAAATACCAATGGCTATGTTACTTGTAATCATAAGAGGTAACTTTTTATAAACATCCAATACATGAAGTATGATAACAATTAAGGTGATAACCCAAACAGTTGTATGAACAAACATGAAAAACTCGAGACTTGAGACACCACTTCCAAATATGCTGCCCACTGTACTCATGGTTATTAAACCAAGTAAAATCATAAAAAACTCTCCAATTTTTATGAGTCCCAGTGGAGTTCTTATCCACCCCAAATGTATCCATTTTTTCCAGCCACCGCTACTCGTTGTTTGTTGATTATCAGCATATGTATCTGACATTATTATCCCTAATAGTTGAAAAATATAAAATCTATTATTGCATGTTGATATTCCCAGCAAAAAAATCCACTGGGATCATACTACCCTTTCTACACCTGTTAGCACATTGAAATAAATAATAATGGTCATTAATTGAGCTATTAAAAAAATTGTATAAAAAATCAGGAGCTAAACATTATTCGATTGCGAAAAGTAAAGACACCAAAACTAAAAATTTTCAAGCCAAAAAAAGCATTTTTATTGTGAAAGTTAGATGTAGATTGATAGAAAATCCTTTTTTTAAAGTAAACTAATCATCCGTTTTTAAATAAAACAAAGCAATGTAAGTGCAGAAATTTAATAACAAAAACACTTCTATGTACAATGGTGCTATTATTTTCTGTTTGTTTACCTCTGAATATTTCAACGGAGAACTTATTTTGTAGATTCGCAGATACACAGTGAAAGAAGTAGCATATATTAAAAACATTGATACGTAGATTTGCAGTGAGTGGTGTGCAAAAATTAAAAAACCTTGATATGCAGATCAGCCCTCCGAATTAGCGTAAAAAACGTCGGCAAAGAAATGCTGACGCTAAAGTATTTTCCCTCGGCAATTTGCCGAGGTAAAATTGCCGTTGCCGAGCCAGTTTTTCCTTACTACGAAACTAATATAGAAGTTTAATAAATATCTTTTATTTTATTTTTATGGCTGTAACTACTTACTGTACTTACTTTAT
>JAUELD010041833.1:0-12232 GCA_031471615.1 Aglantha digitale
GTAACGTACGTGTGTAGCAGAGTAAAAAACAAAAAATATAAGAGACAAAATGCAAAATAAAAAAATGATTTCGACAATTTCATAGAATTTCATTGTAACAAGTTGTAGTTAAAGGATATAAGGGAAAGGTTGTCGCTAGTAATGCCTGGGGAAAAGTGGCAGAAACACTTGACTTAAAATGGCTGAAAGAAAATTCAGTTTTCTGAAAAACATAACACTTTTATAGAAAACTCAAGGCTGTGATTTGCTGAAAACTAACAACAAACTTATTCTGAGATTGGTTAAATTCAATAGGTTTTTACAAGTTACTGTATATGTTACAAAAAGTGCACTACCTAAATAAGAAAACAATAAGAACTTTTTGAGGCTGAAATGGTACATTTTTTAATCGAGGTATTATAAGTTGTTTTCATTTTTAAGGACCAAAAGCACAAGCTTTGTTTATAACGATAAAAAAGAAGTATCAAGGTAAAAAGAGAGATCTTAAAGAGGCTAATAAGTCAGCTACCTCAACAGATGTTGTTACAAAAGCACAAAGGGCATTTATTCCTTATGAATCTTTACATAGGCTGGATGGTTTTATACAAACACGCCAGGAGCAGTAACCTGCCACATATTTCTCAACAATTGATGACAATGCATGCAATAATTCTCCAGCGAGCAGATAAAATACCAAAAGTGTTTTCTATACATCGTCACGCCCTTGAATGACGATAATTGTATATTTGTTCCTCTTCGCTTTTTTACCTGGAATGGGTGTATTAAACATTTTTATAGGGGGGAAATCTCATCTCCCAGTTTGGAAATATTTGACAAAGAGTGTATACATTGTTCAATATATCTTGATACATATAATATATCATATATAAAATGCACCACGCACTGATGTTTTACGTAATTTCCTTCTTTTCCTACGCCTTCTAAGCAATAACAACAATAATAATTCGTCTTCAAAGCTTTCTTCCATTTCTTATTTCACACTTGTTTTTTATTTTTGCTTATTTATAAACAGGGTTAATTTTTTAAGCAGTGGAAACTATTTGTTTTAGCTAAGTAAACAAAAATTAACTCACAGTGGAAACCAAGTTTTATAGACTTTCTAAAGCAATTTAAAATTTCGACAACCTAAGATCCTGTTGATGATAAAATTAAATTGATTCTTTGTTTTTTCTTAACAATTTATGAATAGAAACGATAAGATGAGCGATAAGAAACTGTGGAAGATGGTCTGATACAAACTCTATGGATACAGTTGTAGTGAGATTACCAGCTTTGAAGTCATTGGTTGCAATGGTTGAAAATATATTATCAATTAGTTTAGAAAGCATGTGTTTCCAGATGGAGAATAGAGGTAGAAAATTTGATCAAAAACAATCTCAAATGAATTCAACAACTACCTTAAAACAGTAATTTTAAACTGATGTTATTTAGATATTCTAGTTTCATTTCATATTCTTATATGGTGGATAAATCTTATATATGATAAACAAATTTCGTTGGTTTGGGTCTTTATTTTACCGAGAAATAGAAATAATATTTGCCGTGTTTTGAAACTACTTATTTATTGACAAAATGACTTATTATTTTACAACATACTACTATCAACAGACAGCGGGATTGAGTACAAACTATAGTAGGAGAAAACAAAACAAAAATAGTTATTTTTTCAAATGTTTATGTCGTATGAAATTAAAAGTTGTGGTATATAATAAAATAAATAACAAAGAGGGTGCGTCAAAACATATATGTCATATGTCAAGAAAATAAAAGCAAATAATAATAAAAAAAGTAGCAAATTAGCGATTAAAAAAATACACTTGATTAGAAAAACAAATTAATCAGAATGGAAGAGTTCTTTCAAAAACAAATTTATTTTTACAGATTAAATGAAACTAAACTTCACTGTAGACGAATTATACGATTAGCTATATCTGCTACAAATGCTATTTCGTCAATAATATATGGAAATAAATGCGTTAAATGTCTGATTAAGTTTTAAATACTGTAGATACAAATAGGTTGGCACCATCGATAATATTTCATTAATAATTGCAATAATAATTTCGTTTAAATATTGCATAAATCCAAAACTATATAAGAATCCATTCAACTAGAATAATTTAAAAAAGAATATGTTTATGCAAGACAAAAAGCTATCCAAATAAACCAATAAAAATATGTTACACCTAAAAATACTTTCTTACATATTCTAGACAATAAAATATTCAAGTAAAATGGGTAAAAAAAATGTTATATATAAGAACTTAAAGGGATTATATGCAGCAATTCCAGTTAAGCAAGAAATACTCGGACTAAAAAAAATGTCACTTTATACGTCACCAAAAAGGTAACAACATTATTTATCAAGTAGTTCAACCAAATGAATGAATTATTTCAAATACAATCAATACAAACAAATCCAAATTCATAATCATCATTACAAGTTGTTGTAATGTCCATTGTTTTACATATGTTGCAAGTATATACATATATATATATATTAACTAAAGTGCTTTTTACACTTTCTAAAAGAAACAGTTTAAAAACATATTTTAAAACTAAAAACTTAAAAATAACTTATTCCGAAGCAATTTCGAGAATTCAGCTAATTCACAACACCTTCTTATGTTTAAGAAGGTTTGTACCAAGAAAAATGCCAAGATTAACATTACTGCTGGGTCAGTAGATGCGTTGAGAGAACAGGTTTTCATATACAGTACACATATACAGTGTTGGCGTACAGTTGCATAATACACTAAATTAACTACGTAAAATAACTTTGTGTAAGTAATATTCCAGCAATTACTGCCATTTTCATTCTCTCTACCATTATGTCCACTTTCCTGTTTGAATTATTTGTGCAACGCTTGAATGCACGAGACAATATGGTTGTAAACATCCTCTTGTGATTCACCTGTCGCATCTGCTTGGAAATTAAACGGACATTTCACATGATTGTATTTGTGGTAAGAAGAATCAGGTTTAAGCAGAACTGTTGTGCAATTACATGACCAGACTTCAAGACTGCGATGCTAAATAAAACATAATGAAAAATTGAAAAATGTTTCTCAGTGAAGAGGAAGTATTATTTATAGCAGAGATCTTTTAGTGAATGATAAGTTAATGATAAAGTTGACTTACCTGCAATACAGGGTATTTATTTGACACCTCGATGATGACACCAGATGGTGGAATCACTATGAAAAACAATCCTGACTTGTCAAGAGTAAATAAACAAGGTTTCAATACAAAGTAAAACAAGGTGTTAAGACAAAGTAAAGCAAGATTACAAGTTAGACAAGGTTTCAATACAATGTGCAAAGACAAGATTTCAATACAATGTGCAAAGATAAGATTTCAAGACAAGGTGCAAAGACAAGGTTTCAATACAATGTGCAAAGACAAGGTTTCAATACAATGTGCAAAGATAAGATTTCAAGACAAGGTGCAAAGACAAGGTTTAAATGAATAAATAAACTTACAATTATTACAAAATGTTTTAGCATAACTTGTTAGCTGTCTAAAATAAAAAACATCAAAACATTTATACCCAACCAGTTCTTAGGAAACCAAGTAATTAAATTACAGCATAGCCATTAGCAATGTGTCACTGAGACCTCTATGAAAGTCATCTTTAGTATAAAGAGAATGAAGACAAAAGTAGGGGACTAAAACATTATTATTTTCAAATAACACTTTAACGCTTATGTTGCAATATAACCGAACTACAGCATAAAAAAATTATTCGAAGAGAACACAAACTGCAACTACAGTAATGTCAGCTGACTTACTCTGTTTCCATATGATCACCCCATAAATACAATGCTGAATCATTCATTGTTCTTTTGATCCATGACCAAACAACATGACGCTCATTGCTGTTCAATAAATTGATCGGTGCAATTACATGATAACCAAGAGAAAGTAAACTTTGATAAACAGCTATTCTCTTCAAGGAGCTCACAACACCATCTTTACGCAAGTGTAAAATAACTGGCCCTTTATTGATCTGCGTTAAGGTATCAACATTGCTCGGGTAAATATGCCATAATGGAATAGCTTCACCCTCTGTTTCAATAATAACTGGAACCCCATCGTGAAGACCGTATAATGTAGGGTCAGGGATTAATACACTTACATCAACACCTATAATAAAAAAAATTGTTTTATTGTACAATGGTGGTATATAGTGCTATTTCACACTTGACATTGACAAGGGAAATTCATCCAATCTGCTTAGAGTATCAAGTGGAATATTTGGGGTTGATTCAAAGCTGAATATAGATAAAGCAATAATAAAAATAAAACAAAATGAAGCCATTTATTTATAAATACAACACACTCAGCATAAGAAAGCAGTTGAAAGCAGATCATCAACAGAATACTGATATAACAAGCAAAAGGTCAGTGTGACTTTTAAATCATTTACATTTTAAATCTCTTTTTTATTTTTAGATTCCGTGAAATCTTGTTATATTGATAAACAATAAAAAGATGCTACTCCCAATGTAATCAAATTACAAATAATTTGTTTACCTTCTTCAATTGATACTAATCCAACAAGTGTAAATATAAGTGGCACTAACACAGCAGTAAAAGCAACCCAAACACAAAATCCATAGCAACACCCCGCTAATACATCACCATCATCTTCTTCTTTCCTAAGAAGTTCTTGATTACCATTAGATATTCTATATGCCAAAAGTCTCTCTCTAAATTATAACTAAATAGTAATATTATATGAAACAAATACTTTGAATATGGATTATGTATTCTGAATAAGAATTTCCTATTTGGTGATATTTTAAACATACAGAATTCTCAGAAATACTTTCTAGAAAATAAATTTTAAAAATATAAAAAAAATTAAATTTTTTTTTGCTAAAGTACAGTGAAAAGATGATAGTACAGCGAAAAGATGATAGTTATTAACCGCAGAATTTTTTTAATTGCACATATTCTGGTCATTTAAATTTTCAAAAACCTAAAAAAGATTTACAACTGAAACATAGGAGAAAGACCTGAACATGTCTTTTTGGTAGAAATGAAAGTTCCCATGTGAGAGAATTGGATAAAAAATTTTTTGTCTAATAAATCAAAACTTATATATATGTAAAATTTAAGGATAAATAACTATGATACAAACCTTTTTTGTTTGGTAAATTTCAACAATGATATGAAAGAATTCAATATTTTCCATGTTTTATGAATGATTTTCTTGACAGTTAATTTATAAATAGTGGAAACTAAACTGCTTATTAATAAAAAAATATGAGACAACATAACCCAACTGATTCTGCATATCTTTCTGATAATTAAAATTTTAACCGGTGCCATACATCTTTTAAAAAACTTTTGTATCAAGAAAATATAGAAATAGACAATAGAAAATAGCTTGTGATCATATTCATGTCTCCTTAAATACCAATCTCTACGTTTTTGACGGTAGATACTTCTTTGTACATGATTGGTCGATTTGTAAAGATTCAAATTTTCTTCTTCATCCTCTGTAATGTCAACTTCGCTTAAAAACGTACCGTCTAACTTGTAAAAGATATCACTTGTGTCATCTTTTTTATCACTAGGGATCCTACTATAATATTCAGCAGTTTTCGAAAAAGAAATATCATGAAAAAGATATGTTTCAAGGGAATCAGATTTGTTTTGAAATGCTTCATCATTTTTAGTTTTAATTGTCTTCTCAACCCCCTCAAGTTTTTTATTAGACGTGTTATAGTAATTGTAAAATCTATTATCTTCTTTATTCATTATTTTTTCCTGAAACATATCAATTGAATCATCCATACTCGAGTAAGTTCTTGACACAAAAGATGTTTTTGAAAAATGATGATCTTGACTGTTTCTCTGAAGTTGTGATATTGTTGATAGGGAAGAGTAAGAGTCGTCCTTTTCTGCACAAGGTGTTGAAGTTACCATAGACAGGTAAGAAGAGTTATACTTTTTCACGTTATCTTGCAATGGTTTTATTTCATTCTCATCCGGTTTATAATGCTCCATATGCCATACATGGTTTTCTTTCAACACTTGGTCAGCTGTCTGGGTATTTTGCAACTCTTCGTACATTGTTTTATTTTCATTAATGAAACTCTCGCTAACCAAAGATCGAAATGAGTTAACATTGAAATGGACATCATTTTCTTTCCTTTTTAACAATGAATTAGAGCTTTCGTTTTGAAAAGCCTTAGATATAGCTGGCATGTTTGCTGAACTAGAAGACTCGACATACGAGTTATGCGTATGACTACTTTCATACAATCTCCCCCCTCTCAAACGCATAGTTCATTGATCAATTATTTAAAAAAGAACATTCAATCTTTCAAAAATATATCATCTTGTTCTTTTCTCCAAAACGACGTTTTCGCTTAATACCGTGAATAAAGAAAGGAGCGCGAGCGTGATTATAAATATTTTGAATGTTTTTACCACTTCTAGCTTAACCTACTATTATCATTGATTAAGCATTCTTTATCGTTTTTAATTTATTGAGTACGAAGTTGTTTATTTCTGATTGCTAATTAAACCTGCCCATCAACAAGAATTTAAACGTCATATATAGCCTTGTTTTATGACAAATTATTAATCAAATAAATAATAGATTGTTCATTGAAAAAATCATCGTTTCAACATCGGAATAATAATCAAAAGCTTTATAATAATAATGATGAAGTTTATTTTTCCATCAATTTAATTTTTATAAATATAAATCATAACTCAGTTTCCCTGACACGCTGTCTTTCTTTCTTGCACAGTCTTTTACTGTTACTCGCCATATCTAAAATACTCAAATACTGATACTGTGTCTCTTATTTTAAATTAGTATTATTTACTATCAAAAATAATAATGAACAACGAAAGTATATTATTTCACATTTTGTTAAACATTTTTTAGTTTGTTTGTTTACTCTTCATACCCTTGTTATTATTTGCTAGTTATGGTGAATTAAATTTCTTTAGTAGTTAGTAGTAGTAATTCGTAAATCTGAGTTTTTTACACTTCCAAGAAACATTTTGGTAAATGGGTATTGAGAAAATTGAGAGTAGGAAAAGCAGTAACAGCAGTGGCCTTTGTCCATAAATGGAGTAACTCTTACAAGCTATGTTATCGTTTCAATGCTTGCTTTTGTTTCAAAGCCTTAAACATGGAACTTTGTAAGAAGTAGCACATGGGACAGGCAAAAGTATAAGCACTGCAATTTCAAGCATTGCTAAAAGAAAGTTCCTTCCTTTGAGAAACCCTAAAAGGTTTAGTCTCATGGATTTCAGAATTTCTTCAGATTATAACTACAAACCACAATCTATATAATAAACATTATTTTGTTCTAGTAAGAAAATGGTGGTTAGGCTTTTCACTTAGCGGTATTGCGATTTGGAAGATTGATTTTGTCCGCCATCTGACACCAAATACTATTTCTAAAAAAGTAGCTCAAACAAGTCAATTGTGACATCACTGAGTTTTTTAATCTATTAAAATAGCAAAACAACTGATTATTCTATGAAGTAGAATGAATCGATAACACGCCACAAGAAAAAACCGCGATTACAAAACTTCTTACGCTATCTAAAAGCATGCATAAAACATGTGGAAAACATGCGAATTAATGAAGCATGTTTTAAAAAGATCTCATCACACGTGGTTATGTCATGTAGTCTTAACCATGGACCAGAAAGCGATTCCATTAATGAGGAGGCAGCGAATTGGAAGCTATCACGAGGATAAATAACAGGAGTCTGAACCGATCGAGCGCGTTTTAAATTAAGAAGGTATTCTAAGTAAAATTATTTACAAATGAATTAACTAACCAAATAAATAAATTAAAAATATCATCAATAAAGGAAATCTGAAAGTCTTGCGTCCTTCCGTAACTTTTCATCCAATCGCATATATTTATGTGGCGCCATCTCTTTGTGTCTAAAAGTAAAGAAGCACTGCAAATTATGATCTTTATGGTAGATAACATGTTCACATAGGTGAACTCACTTTACACGTGTGATGTGCTGTCAAACATGCACTCAGTCTTGTTGCACCTGTTATATGCTGACAGACACGTGTCCAGTGCTCGTGTAATTTAAAGATACACGTGTCTTGTGCACCTTTTAGTAAAGAATAAGGAACACTTAAGTTCTAAGCATTTTTTTAACTCTACACACCAAGTTGAACGAGTTAACTATAACAATAACGATGCTTTTTGTAATATAGTTGTACAATTAAAGATGGTGAAGAAATATTTACAAATCTGTACTTAAAAAAGTTTAGTTGGACATTGTTTAGTTTTAGTTTCTTTAACTCTAAACACCAAGTTGAACAAGTTAACTATGGAAACGATTGAAATTCGAACAAAAACTAAATTTCTTTGTATCTTTATTGATGAGAATCTAGGCTGGTAGAATATAATATAGTAATATAATCTTTCTATGAGTATTGGTGTAGTATATCTTCCAAGAGACTGGTAGAATATAATATAGTAATATAATCTTTCTATGAGTATTGGTGTAGTATATCTTCCAAGAGAAATGCTATGGAAATACGATCGCGAATATATTTTGCATTTATTCATAGTTGCATGAGCTACCCATAAATAGCACGGGTATATGATAACAAACTAGCTAAAATATCTCAATCGTCAACGAAAACATGCTGCCCATTTTATAAAGCCTTTCATTATTTATATAAACTAAAACCAGCTAACAATATTGTCTTACAAATGAGGAAATTCTTCATTCACTTCAATTCTCCGTAAGACTAAATTCAGTCAACTTGATATAAAACTACCGAGCATCTGACCTTTGGAACGAGTCAAAATGAATGCTTACCTATTCAACCTTAATTCTAATATGTGAATACGGAACATGGCTTCACTACAAAAGTTCAGGTACTCTTCTTCGTCTTCTTTTGTCATATTCATTTGGTTTTCTTGGTACCACGCCTGTTTCTTTTGGAGCTCCGATGTTTCCTAAACAAAAAATGAAAACATAAAGTTGTTACTGCAAATAAATAGAAACAACAGATATTGTTTACCTTTTCAAATCTTGCTTGTATGAGATTAGCTTTATCGATCAGCCTTTGTTTTAAATCGTTCAAGCATTCCTCTTTCACTTTAAACGCGTCATTGCGTGTTAACTTTTCAGTTGTCGCAATACGTGCAAGAAAAGGCGCTAAATAATCTAGCGCCAAATCACGCTTTCGCATTTCTTCTTCTTTTTGTTGTTTTTCCTTGAAAAATAGTCGAATAAATGAGGAAGTATGTAAGATGACGCAATTTTAAGCTGGATATAAACGAGACAAAGAAGGTAGCTACCAGTTCCTGTCTTCTGAGTAAAGCCTTTTCGTTTCTTTCCGTATCGTAGACTGAAATCAACAACTGTGAGTTGGCTTCTTCGGTTAACCTTTCATCTAATATTTCACGCACCTAAACGAAGGTATAAGTAATTATACAACACAAACACCACCCCCACCACCACCACCACCACCAACAACAACAAGTGAATCAAGTTTAATAACATAGCTGTGTGATGCCATGATGCAGGAGGTTGATGAACATTTTTATAGAAAAGCAATCAATAAGACGAACTTCTTCTTCCGATTCTCTGATCCTATCCATACATTTCTTTTCAGCGGTCAGTGTTTCTATCAACAAATTATACACATCTAAATCCTTGTCTGGCTTCGAAGCGTTGTCCACCTGGAAGAGATTCATGACGTCAGTCTATTAAGATAATATAATGTCATTCATTCGACTCACGAAATTGAACATCTTACTTTAAAGAATGACGTCATGTCAGGTGAAAATGCCACCTGTGTTGATTTATCAAAAGTGAAATTCGGGGGTTTGATGAACTCCCTCGTGGAGCACGTGATGCGTTGCTTTTCTAAATGAAACTTTAGCATAAGCCGATCGTCTGCTAACAAGAACGACCTTTCCGCTATGTCTCTATCGGCAGGTTTACTGGCATCACGCTCAAAACGCTCCACCATTTTCTAATAAGAAGAGATGACCAACTAGACATTTATCGCTGTAGGTATATACTATAATACCACAAGCCGCATGAGATTCGCATGTATGGGACAAGTAACAACACTATCCCTGGCACGTATGGGACTTGCAAAAACATTACCCCCTAAAAGTATATTGTATGTAAAATATTACCCCCTGTTAGTATATTATATGCAAAAACATTACCCCCTGTAAGTATATTAAATGTAAAATATTACCCCTTGTAAGTATATTATATGCAAAAACATTACCCCCTGTAAGTATATTATATGTAAAATATTACCCCCTGTAAGTGTATCATATGCCAAAACATTACCCCCTGTAAGTATATTATATGTAAAATATTACCCCCTGTAAGTACATTATATGCAAAAACATTACCCCCTGTAAGTATATTATATATAAAATATTACCCCCTGTAAGTATATTATATGCAAAAACATTACCCCCTGTAAGTATTTTATATGTAAAATATTACCCCCTGTAAGTGTATCATATGCAAAAACATTACCCCCTGTAAGTATATCAAGTTGCAAAAACAGCGGCCAGACAACTACTCAGTACTTTATTACAGAAAAATGTCGTAGGATAAACGCAAATACAAAAGGGTGTGCATACAAAAAAACGGAATAGGAGTGAAATAAATTTTACCATCTTCATTTAGTTACTTGAACTTACACCGATAGGCCTGCTGTTGGACCCTTGTGGGCCAAATTTTTTCACTCTATCAAGAAACTCTGCATATCGATAACAAAGAAAATCTTCTCTTCCCTCATAGATCTCTGCCATACCATTCGATTTTTCTTCTCGACAACACAAGCCATCGACACGTGCACTGGAAAAAGAAATCAATGTCGTACACACATGTTAGCAGTAAATCGTAACTTTTGCAAAAAGTGTTCTCACTTACATTGAATAAAATGACATGGCTCTTTCAGATTCTGCTCCAGGTGAATCAGCTTTATACGAATGTTCTAAATAGTTAATTAGAAAAAAAACATTATTGGTAAATACTTAATTAGTAAATAAAGTAGTAGGAGAACACAGGCAGACACATCCTGATTTTTATCTACGGCTACTTAATGGCCATGCAATCAATTAAAATCCTAACTAGCCCAGCAAAATCATTGCTGTAGTATGTTTAGATCAAAAATACCTTTTAATGCCTGTACACGACCAGGGGCGAAAAATTCTGTGATCCACCCTGTGGCTAAGTTGTGCACCTTGCGCTCCAACTTATCAGCACGGTGTTTGAAGAACTCTTGGACCTCTCTTATTTGCTTTACTGAAAAAAAGAGGGGAGATATGATTTCAATAAAAAAATTTAATGAAAGTTAATTAGGATAAAGATCGGTTGGGATACCAGTGTACTGGTTGAATATAGGCCACCAGTGCATTGGTTGAATATGGGCCACCAGTGTACTGGTTGGATATGGGCCACCAGTGTACTGGTTGAATATGGGCCACCAGTGCATTGGTTGAATATGGGCCACCACTGTACTGGTTGAATATGAGCCACCAGTGTACTGGTTGAATATGGGCCACCAGTGTATTGGTTGAATATGGGCCACCAGTGTATTGGTTGAATATGGGTCACCAGTGTACTGGTTGAATATGGGCCACCAGTGTACTGGTTAAATATGGGCCACCAGTGCATTGGTTGAATATGGGCCACCAGTGTACTGGTTGAATATGGGCCACCAGTGCATTGGTTGAATATGGGTCACCAGTGCATTGGTTGAATATGAGCCACCAGTGTATTGGTTGAATATGGGCCACCAGTGTATTGGTTGAATATGGGCCACCACTGTACTGGTTGAATATGAGCCACCACTGTACTGGTTGAATATGGGCCACCAGTGTATTGGTTAAATATGGGTCACCAGTGTACTGGTTGAATATGGGCCACCAGTGTACTGGTTGAATATAGGCCACCAGTGCATTGGTTGAATATGGGCCACCAGTGCATTGGTTGAATATGGGCCACCAGTGTATTGGTTGAATATGGGCCACCAGTGCATTGGTTGAATATGAGCCACCAGTGTATTGGCTGAATATGGGTCACTAGTGTACTGGTTGAATATGGGCCACCAGTGCATTGGTTGAATATGAGCCACCAGTGTATTGGTTGAATATGGGCCACCAGTGTACTGGTTGAATATGGGTCACCAGTGTACTGGTTGAATATGGGCCACCAGTGCATTGGTTGAATATGAGCC
>JAUELD010041844.1:0-28863 GCA_031471615.1 Aglantha digitale
CTGTCAAAGAGCGATGACTATTTACCACCAATTGGTAGTTCTTGATTATTAATCTATTTTCTGTTTAAATTTTTCATTAAAAATAACATTGGAATTAACGTTGTTAGGAAAAAACTAAGAAGAAATTTTTAAAGCCAAAAATGTACAGCAATTTGTTCCGACATTACCTGGAGCTACAACAGTCGCTTAAATTGTACTACGTTTTCCATCTTTGGTTAATTGTTTTGCACATGGTTTTGTTTGAATCATTTAGGACCTTGATTCGCAAAAATTAGTTTAGCTTCTATCGGATTTATTTTCATTATGTCGTTCATTTTAGCTTTATTTTTAGTTTTAGAATAATGCTGATTGGACACAAGGATATTACTGGGTTTTAAGTCTCGATGAACAATATTATTGCAATGGAGATACTGCAAACCAAATGTAACATGTGCTATTTTTAAAATAAAATGTTTTATCGAATTAGCCTTAAAAGAATCGCTAAAATAAAGAAATTCATTCAGTGAATTATAGCATGAATCTCCACCAAAAGGTTTAAAATCAAAACTGGCATACTCCATAAGTATAGACAGAGGACTGTAACAAATTCCATAAAACCGGGCAATTTAATTGGTACTCTTGCAACTTTCCGTCAGCTTTGCTTCTTTTGCAATTTTTTTTTGTGTTTCAATGTCAGATAAATTGTCTTGAAATTCTTTTAAAACTAAATTTTGTTCTTTATACATGACCTCAAACACAGGACCGAAACACCCTCTACCGATTTCTTTGATCCGCTTTGTTTTTTCATATTCGAATGATTCAATCGAAGAATCACGAATTATTTTAATTTTTTCATGGCGAAGTTTTGCATTACAAGGAATTTTAAACATTTTACCGTAGTCAATGCAAGATAAATATAAACAGACTAAATAGTATTAGGCACAACTTAAGTTATTTTGTCCATCAAATGAGTTTTTTCCATCACTCTCATTAAATAACGCACCCCTGAAATTGAAGATGAACTTAACGAAATTATTATATGGAAAATATACATCAAGTTCATTGGATGCTATATGTTATGTTTTGAAAGAACATATATATATTTGTTGAACGTTTATTTATTTTAGTTATGTGTTTTGGACATTTTTTTAAAAAAAAGTTGATAGAAATTTTCTGTGGAATAAAAAGAAGATAACTTGGGAGCTTTTTATTCAATATTCTTTCTTGCGAAAAATGCGAAATGTTTTCGCAAAATACAATAAGCCGATTTATGCTGCATAAATTTGCCACGGAAATGTTTTACCAATTTCCGACTTTTTCATGTGTTTTGTTTTCTGGATAAGGTAATAAATTTGTTTATTTTCTATTTTAGTTATATCAATTTAACTCACGTTCACTATATTTAATTGGACAATATTCATAGCGATACTGTCACCGGAAACCGGGTGGAATTTAGTCAACAATCTTCTATTGTCAATTGATTGATTGTTTTTGTCTATTTACTGTTTATTTGAGTTTTAGACGTTATTTTTATTCTATAAAGAATTTGACAAAGACTTTGGTGGACGGAAATCTTCTTGTTTATATAAAATAATTTTTAAATTTGATATATTTTTAAAGTCAATTTCTTTCTCCCAAAGTTTCAATATCAAGGTTGGTAGTAAAGCTTTAGTATCCACTTGAAACACGCTGATTGGTTGAAACACAACACGCTTGAAACAAGCAAAAGAAGTCTTGATAGTTTTTGATTGGACGTTTTATTGGTAAATGCGTACCATGAAGCAAAGGCTTGAGTCATTCCGAACTTTGCTTCAAACTCAACAATTTGAGCTCTCATTTGTTCTTCATTCTTGGGCAAATATATTTATTCTGGGCCAATGTTTTCACACAAGATTTGTTGACACACTTCTAACACAATTTTCGAAACAGTGTTAATTGCTACACCAAATATATTATCAGTCATCCCTAGAGAGCCAGCATCTTTCAAAAAATATAAGGTATTGCTAATTTTTTCCTTGCTGGCAAGGCTCTTGAGCTTGGTGATTGAAAAGCAATGTCTTTGCATTATTTTTCCAATTTTCATCAGGAGCAATTCCATTAAAGATGTTTTTGTTTAAAATATTTTAATCTCTTAACTCGTTTGTTTTTCTTTTGTGCCACGAAATTTGAAGATATTTCATTCTCATCACAATCCATGATATCAGTTACAATCAATTGCTACAATTAAAGCTTGAAAACATATATCTATTACATATATCTAAAACATATATCTTTTTTCTGCCCACCATTTTTAAAGTTTCCCGTTAAAAAGTTTGTTTACGTTTTTATGTCACGTGATTGTTTTCATCTCATCTGCCGAGATGATTTTTGCCATATGAAAAAGAATAAATTACATCTCGGTAAGTAAACTTTAAGTATCCATTAAGTAAAACTTGCAGTTCAGTCTGTACTTTTATTTAGTTTAAAAATCTCCAAAACATGCAATCCCCTACTCTACAATGCTCTATTCTCTCAACTATAGAATTTGTACTATCCTCTACTCTACTCTAAAATTCACACAATCTTAGAAAGGTTTATAAATTGGGTGACAGTCATTTTTTTTGATGGGTTGGCAACAATAACAATGGAGTAAAAATATTAATTTATTAACTTGTCAAAACATAAAATTTACAATAATCATAATCATAATAATTTAAAAAATCAGAATAATTTAATTTATGTACACACTTTCTTAAAATAAAAGATAAATCCGGGGTACATACTTACTAATACTAAGAATAAAAGTTCAATGATTTACCAGACTCCAAGAAAAATATTTTCCAACTTTTATTTCCTAGGTTGTATTTACAAGACTCAGTAGTAGCGTAGTGCCTAAAATAAGATTTTCAACCCAAACATGTCATATTGAAAGTAAGCCGCGACTGTATTTATACATGTATGACTGAGCTAGGTTGTATTTACAAGGCACAACCTAATGCAACTTCATTAACTAAAACTTGTTCGTTGTACTTTTTAATGCGTAGATTAACGTTTTTCTTTACCGCATAAAAAATAATTTATACAAGATCGTTCCCATGCTTCTAAGCATCCTTGTAGCTCTGAGGTATAGGCTGCTGTCCCATTAAAAACATTTCAAGTTCCAAATGAATACGAAGTTGTATCACGCATGCGTACAACGTTTATGAAGAATGACACTTTGTAAAAAATTCATTAATTAAAAATAAATGGTTATAGATAAAGTGGTTGCTGTACTTAAAAAAAATCAGAAACAGATTTTCACATTTTTATTTAAAACACATGTAACTTAACCTTTTCTTCAAACTTTTCTTCAAACGTTACGTAACTCTACCGATTTTTTAAATAATTTACAGAACATGCATTTAGGAATTTCGCGGAATAATAATTATATACATCACACTATGACGCAAACGGAAATTTCCATTTTAAAACAGCACCATCAGCACTAACGCTCACGATGTGTTTTTCAAGTGGACAGATCTTTAATCTTGTGATCTCTCCACTGTGGCCTATACCCACATGCGTAACCTCACCTTCGTTGTAACGCCACACCTACAAGTAAAGAAAAATAACAGCAATAAAGTTGACTAAATGGTAATAAAAAAAACTTAAGGTACATTTATGGTACACTCAAGATACAGAAAACAAGTTTAAGTCGTACATTCAATATAGTTTAAAGTATGGTAAACGTGCATTCAATATAGTTAAAAGCATGGTAAAGCCGTGCATTCGAGAAGGTTGAAAGCATTGTAAAAATGTTGTGTATTCGAGATAGTTGAAAGCATGATAAAGCTGTGTACTTACTAAGATTAAAGGCAAGGGAAAGCCATGTATTCAAAATAGTTAAAAGCACGGTAAAGCCATGTATTTTTAAACAGCGAAGAGCCTAAAATGGCTAAAATGTAAGTTCGTTTGCTTACTTTTAAAAGCTTATCTTCTCCACCTGTGACAAAATAATTACCATCGGGTGATACATCCATGCCGTTTATAGCACCCGATTTCGTTCCATCCAATTCCCGGATAGGTGAACCGTCATAACATTCCCAGTATCCAATCTAAAATGAAATTGTTACGAGTGACTTAAAAAAGTGAACGAACCTAGTTCCTAGTACTTACCACAACAACTATATGCTATATAAAAGAGGAACGTTTGTTCAAGATATTGTCACGTGTGTAAGTGAACTTGGTCTATTATATAACAAATATAATTTACATATGAATAAAAAATAAATTATTAAAAAAAAACAATTATTTTGCTGTTGTAACCTCAAACATTTCAGGTAAAAGCGATACACAAGAAACTAGAAAAGACTAATTTGATTATAAAAAACGCTGGTCAGAAACTCAATAATGCGCTAAGAACCAATCTTATAAGACAATAAAGGAGCATTCTTTTACCTAAGGAATATAACAAGCATTGTTTCTCTTTAAACACTGAAGAGATCAAACGTAAATACCTTTCTATCTGTACCAGCACTTATGATTTGACTTTCATCCGGTCTGTAACAAACCACTTTAAACATGGTGTTGGCGAAAATAATCTGGTTGCGTACAAACCGTCTAAAAACCATAATAATAAGAATAACATATACTGACATAATAACATAATAAAAATATGAAAAAGTTGAATATTTAAATATTTTTGTTAATGGGTGTTAAATTATAAAAAAAAGGCTTGAAAAATATCGCTCCAACATTTTAAAAGAATGTTGAACTGAGAGAAAGATCTTTTATCGTCATAACGTAAAGTTACGTGAAAAAAATTAAATGCTAAAATAAATTCAAGAAAACATACTCTAAATCCCAAATGATACAGGTTCCATCCGTACTTGAAGTCACGCACTGAAAGCACACATTTCAACATATTAAATCATCATTAAATAACAAAGAATGCAGAACAGTTTAGATTCCCTTTATCGTCACTCTGTCACTTACCTTAAAAATCTCAAAACTGCTTAGTGGTGATTTTAGGTTTATTGATCGAATTAATCGAATTAACAGAAAAAGTCAGAATACAAAACTTACCTGTAAATCATTACATCTGACTTTGATACTTGTAACAGTACCTATTAAAAAAGTTTACATGAATTCACAAAAACTTATTTCTAAGTCGTTAGTACTTAAATTGGCCATGTATTAGCAAGAAGGGACATTTTTCAAGAAAATGTGCAGATTTGTTATACAAAATAAACACCAAACTCGTCACTAGACCTTTATGTTCTTTCATAGCTTGCACCATTTTATATTCTTTATCTCGAACATCCCATACACGCACTTGGCCTTCACCGCCACCACTTATGATACGACGACTTGTTGATGTTGTCGCTAGAGCGGTTACACCTTTATTATGGGCATCGTGAATGGTGTATTTTAATTTTCCACTTTGTGGGGTGTAGGAGCGGATCTTTCCATCATCCCAAGCTGAATGTCAAATCATATGTAAAACAATTCAGACTCCTTATGTAAGTACAATCGTGTAAAAATATTTTTCGAGAATTTTCAAAAAGGTTTGAATTTGTTTATTTTAACCTAGCTGTCTCCCCCTCCTCCCTACAGTTCAATGTTGGTTTATGGATAAACATCCTACACCGAAATCCTGTCAAACAATAGGGAGGAGGGGGATTGCTCAAAATATTTTTCCAGGATTGTAGATACTTGTGATGAGAAATGTATAGATAAGGAATAAAAATTGAGCCAAATATATACAGTCTAGATGTAGTTTAACAGCCACTTACCACTAATAATGCTTTTTCCATCTCTCATAAAGTCCACAGCGTTGCATGTCATATTCGGTACCACAATACGTAGAAGTTCAGTACTAGTTTTAGAGTTCCATACACGAATGTCATTTTTAGAGCACGTTGCAAAAACATCAGAATAACCACTGAAAAAAAAAATTATTAAAAACTATTTAAGAAGTCTAATATAATTAAGCGAGTCAACTGTCTATTATTATAAAACACTAGAGAACCATATTGAATATATACAAATGTTTAAAGTTAATAAAAAAATGCCTAAGAAAGACACTAGCAAAACACTCCCAGCAAAGCCACAAAGGATATATCAAGTTAAACCTAGAATAAAAGGACAGAGTCTGAATTTGCCTAGTTCTTTTTCTTAGGGCATGTTTTTCTTAAATGGATACTTTTGGAACTTTTTCTAACAGAAAACTTTTAAAAAATAGGCTTTATTTACCATACCAGGGAAAGCACTTGCCAGCTATATTTTAATATCAGAACAAATAAACATAAACCAAACTTACTATGGAAAAGAAATATCAGATACTCTTGCAAAGTGACATGTGCTAGTGACTTCATTCGTAAAATCAGCAAAATTAAATTTATAAATCTGAGACACCATGGTTCCACAGAAAAACTAAAACACAATAACATTTTGTTTTACAATATTTCTACAGAAATAATTATTTTCAGAAAATTGATATGACTCATCGGTTTGTGGAAAAACCCAATACATGTTCAGAATTAAGTGTAAACAGTACATGTTATAATAATTATAATAAATGAGAAACATGCTATAATTTTAGATTAACAAGATATAATAACCTTTCCTGCATCATAAAGTGCAAGTGATGTTACTTCACCATCAATTTTCTTTGATCTAAACAGAAAGTGTCAGTTACCATGTACATCAGTTTTGTAGCGTTACGTTTTTCAGAAATTGTTTGGAATGCATTTTTACCAAATTATTGCTTGGTTAAAAGTTTTAACAGTCGAGAACCAAAAATTGACTGTTAAAATTATTAACATAACACAAGTAACACATATGCCCAACAATTTATAATGCATAAGCTAGAAGGATGGAGAGAGCACTGGATAGTACATACTCCTTGCTTTGGTTAGGTGCTCATAAAAAATATTACTGTATTGATATAAATATAAAAAATTGTTCTTGCTTTTATCTTTAAATTGAAAAAAAAAGTTCTTCAAAATATATTTTATATAATAGATACACACTATTTATATAAACAAATACATAAACATACATACCTAATTTTTTTAAAACTTTCACCTTTGACAAGTGCAACGGTTCCATCGCCAGCTCCGATTAATAGTTCTCCGTTGCCCATTAATGACAACGACATTACACCGAGACTAAACTTATCTTTTGCAGGACCGTAATGACACAAAAGTTTGGTCCTCATATTGATCTGTAAAAATAGTGATTTAAATGATTGAAAATGTAATTCATGATATTTATCTTTTCTATCCAGACGATAACTTAAGTAAATGGATTTCAGAATCTTTATTTACAATAAATCACATAATAAATCAAACAATTACGAAAGGGGCTGTAGACTATTTTTTTAATCTTCTCGAAATATTTTATCCACTGTTTTTTTTTCTTCTATAAAATGAATCAAAAAGCATAGTTAACCCACAACTACATATTCACCTATCATTTTTCACGGACAAAATTTTAGATCAGTTTTATCTTGGGCTAAACTTTCATTTTCCTAGCAAAAACAACAAATTGTCTATATTCCTTTTTGAAAGTACACATGACAGTTTAATATCAAACCTGTAAAATATCCCCACTTGTTGTACCACAGTATATAAATTGATCATCTTCTGATACCTAAAAAATGAAATGGATTAATGCTATCAATTAATGTATGGATACACTTATTCTTTAATGATACAACTTTAAAATCTTTTTAAAATAATAGGTTTTTCCAATGCCCAATTTAATAGAAAGGGAATATTCTACCTGTATGCATTTCACAATTCTTTTCAACTGTCCCATGTTGCAATCTGTCGGACGAATGATACGATTTTGGACATCTAATTCCCATACACGTAATGTTTTACTAAATAAAAATATTAATGTATAAAATTGAAATTTTATTCATTATATAAAGGTATCCAGATATTACAGTTATAAGACAAACTCCATAAGACAGACACTTCTTGGATTTTTATGTGTTTGTCATTTTTTTTTTTTTTTCATATTTCTTTTAAAAGAAGGTAAAATTAATATTATTAATTAAATCTGGAATAAAAAAAATTGAATAAATATTTATTGTTAATGAAAATATGTTTTTAAAAAGGTTAAATTTTAAATTTTTTGTTTTATAATAAAACTGTTCAACTTAAAACTGTTTTTTTAAAGTAAATTTGAGCTTAAGCTGATGAATGTTACTAGAAAGATCACTTACTTTCCTCCAGTAACAAAAATGTCATTGCTATTATGAGCAAAAGCTACACAGTATGTAGTACCAGCACTTAACACAGCCGCAGGTGCTCCACAGACAGCCTCTTTTTTCATTATGTCCCAAATAACCACACTAAAAAAAATAACAAAAATGAAAACACTGTCAAAGGAGTAACTATAACCTTTTTCATGTACAGAATAACCTGAATTAGGCATTACAGGGAGATGCGAATTCCATTCCAACAGGGAGAAGAAGAATAAAAATACTGTACTCTTGGTAAAATTTAAGACATCCTTCATGTGGAGAGAAAGTTTTACTATAATCATTGTAAAAGAACAATGAAGTAAAACATGACTCGTCACAATTTTATAAAAACGTTTTTATAATTTTACTTTCTCATTTAGAAGAAACCCCAACTAATGGACTTTTACCTTCCATCATCTTGTCCACCCAGCGTAGCTAAGTATCTTTCGTTAGGTGAAAAAGCCAATGCCTCAACTTTAACTTTATGCAAGTTTAAACTGCAATACAAAGACTTTTTTTCATAATCCCAAACAATAACAACAGCCTTGAATCCCATATGTGTTGATTGCCCTGAAGCGACATATTTACCACTTTTGGACAAAGCTACGCAAGAAACATTGTCAGTGTGTCCAGATAAAAATTCTTGTGTATTCTTTTTGATGTTTTTTATAACAATTGTATTTCCTAATGGATATATCAAATGTGTTTTTTTTGGATGGATATGTAAACCACCTGGGACATTACCTAAAAGAAGACGAAAGATTTTTTTTTATTAAAAAATGTTAATAATGCAGTATTAAAATTCAAAAAGAAAGGCACCTGCAAATCCAATAGTTGTTTCCAGTTCAAGTTTCTCTAAATCTCCAAAAGATTCGGTCATTTTTCTTGTTTTTATTTATGTATATATTCTACCAACAAACAAATAAATAATTCAATACTCGTATTTCAATATTTTAAATGTAAATAATGAAAGCTATACTATAAACCTAAAAAGCCTTAAAAATGGTAATAGAATAGAAGTATAACTTTGATAATTTATTCTTCATAATAATTCTTCATGGCTTTGCCATTCGTGAAGAAAATGTTCTGAATAGCTGTGTCGTGATAATGTTATATTGATTTTCAAATACCACTCAACAACCTTGCAACCATTTGGTTGTTGATGCTTTTTCTCAATTTATTTGTGTTTTTGTAGTTTCTGCTTCTTTAACTAATATTTTCAAACCCAAATTTAAAAACTAAAAAACTAACATTAGTTAGTTAGTTTGTATCTTTCTTAGATTGTTCTTAGAGGTTTAAAATTTTGGAACACTTCAACTCACTTGCAATATCTTGAATATATGATGAATACAAAAATAGATTATTTAAGGTTAAGGTAGGGTGGTCAATGAATTTTTCGACTTTTTTTACCTTGTGTGATAGAGGTTTTTGTCCTGATTTTAAAAAGGTCTGGTTTTTGACATGAGGACTTGCAGTTCTTGAGATATAGCAATTTTAAGGAAGAAAAATGAGCAGTTTTGTAGCACTCATGTTCACTTAAAATTTGTCAGAAATTGAAATCATAATCAAATTTAGATATATGACTAATGAAAAATGCTGACATTGGCATAATTCAGAGAAAAAATCATATGAATCAAATGAGTATTATCAGCTGTACTTGTTCGGATTATATTTTCTTATACATGCTGAAGAGCCTTTAGTGTAAGGCGAAACAGCTAAACTTCATATCTCCTACAATATTTTATTGTTTATATCATGCAAAAAAAATCACCCATTTGTGATACTTATGAAGGTTAGTAACTTGAAAAGAAAATAAACTACCTAACTTTAAAAGGATTAAAGAGAAATATTTAGAAAAGAAATATAGTATTTGAAAAGATACCCTAGTAAGATAGTTAAAAAAATTCAAAAATTAAAGTTCTAGCAACTTTTTTTAAGAAAAGCTAAAAAAACATAAAGGAGCAAACTTAAATCATAAATCCGAACCGGACAATAAAACTTTACCGAAAAATGAATAACCCCAAACAATTTTACACATATTCTACTTTCCGAAATTGTGTGACTATCCGAGAAAAATATTTTTTGATATATTTATTTCGTAAAAAGCAAAGGAAAAAGTGGAAAACACTACAATGTCTTCTTTGTTTCGAAAGTTTGGTAAAGAAAATCTCATTTTCTCACGAACGCGGTGGCTTGCCCACATATTTTTTTCAGAAAAAGAAGAAGTTATTATGACAAAAAAATTGTCGGTTTCAGAGTATATTCTTTCTTTTATTACAACAATTTTAGTAACATCAGCTAAGAATATTTAAGAAAGACAAACATGTAATTTTAAAAAATGACGTTTCCTAGCTAAATACTAAATACATTTTCAATTGAAAAGGCCTACAATACAAGTTATACATGATTTGGTATTCATTATAAAGTTTGTTTACTACATTACAATAAACTTTATGATTAAAAAGAAGGAAACTTGGATAAACACAAACTTTTCTTGTGTGCATTTTTAAAAACTTTATTTATTGACATAAAACTGACATATAGATAAACTTATAAAGTATTTTTGGATTTAAAATAAAAGACAGCAACACCAACAACAGACCAGAAAGTAAATAAAAACTTAAAGCAATTTTTTACCCATTAGCTAAATGAGCGGTTGCTTGGCTTCACCATTAACATCATTATTTCAATAGATTTCTCAGACGGGTATGCTAGCTGCCTAATTAATTTTGACTAAAATTTGGTTATAGTAGGGTGCAGCTACCTCCAGCCTTGAAAAGCTACTTAAAAAGCTTTCATAAAAATCATTGCTTTCTAGCCCTGATAAATTTCTTATTATCTTGCTACCCTAAAACTATTTTATCTTTATTATGTCATCTAAAATACTTAGTTAAAAAATTTAACATTTATACTTCCTTCGTTTGTTTTTGGAGCTGCGATTGTGCATTTACTTCACCGCCGTGACAATTATAAAGGGAGTAATAGCTTGGAAATATGGTAAGTTATCGCTAATTCAAGGTACTCCATATTTTTTAAATAACTAAAAAAATAAGCAATAAATATTTTCTAAACCCATAAAATTGTTTACCATATAAAGTCTTATGATAAAGACAAGTTCAGGTATTTTCAATTTTATTATATCTAACTTTAAAAGCTCATTAACGGAACTTACTCCTAACTCCAAATCTCTTTTTCCTTAGAAACCGAAAAGTTTACATACGGCTCAGCAACTTCGTTCCTACTACTAATTAATATTTTCATTCCATCGCTGTTTACAAGAATGTAACTAGCCTCCATAAATAAAGAGCATCTATTAGGCTATCAAGATTGACTTCAAAAATGGAAAGTTCTCCATCTTTGTATCAATATACTAATAGTTACAGGGGAAATCTTAGCAAATAAAAATAAACTTTTATTCACCTCAGCCTGAGATGATTTCACTTTATAAGGAAGTTTTTGTTCTTGGAAATTCTTAAATATATCTTTTACAAATTCAATTCGTATAATTGATTTCTCACATCCGAAAAGAGCAGGATTTTTTCTCACTTTGAGGGAGTCGCGTAACAAATAGGAGGATATAATTACCTTGAAATAACAAACTTAATATCGCTTTAATAATAAGAGTTTTTTTTTAAAATATTCTTTTCCAGTTCTTCGCTTTTGTTAATTGAATGAGAATGTTTTAAAATAAAGTGTGAATAATTTTTAAGAATTCTAGTTATAATTAGAGGAAAAAGCAAGTTCATATAACTGTAATCGTGTAAATAACTAGATGAAATAAATTCGTTCATTTTTTGCGGGAATTTCTTCTAATCGCGTTAATTAAAGGACGCTTTAAATTAGAGTAATGAGAGTATACTGATTAGAGCTTATCAGTATTTACTTTATTCAGATGCCTTGAAAGCTTTAACAAGTAAAAAAAAAACGTTTATAAAATGTTGCTTTTAATTTACAAATAGATATGGTTTTCAAAAAAAGAGTTTTCAAATGCGCGGATCGATAACGCTTTCGCAAAAGAGAGCAAATTCGGCAGAGTTGTTTTAAAGTTTCTTATATATTTTAGTTGTGCTTATATGCATATGCATATAGCAATAAAACTACTTATACTAAAGCAAATGCTACGGGGAGCTCTGGTATAATGCAGGGTAAGGCATTTTAAGGATGTTTTTCCAATCCGCTTATAATAGGAGAATAGGCAATATTTTGGTAGAATTATGACTAATTAAGTCTAATTTACATATTTCGATAAACTTTTTTAGCTCGTAAACCTTACAACCTTAATAAATAGTAAGCATCCAAACGAGATGAAAACTTGTTTACTTGACTTTTTATTAATTTTCACGAGGAAAAAATTTTAGATGGGCCACAATTATTTCACTACAATTAATTATTTCAAAAAGCAGAAAACTTCCTGCATATTTATATTCGTAAGTTGACTTTACTCAGGCCATGCTTTACTTATACAGGATTTAGATATATTGACATAAATATCGAATGCCATTCGATATGTCTAGGTAGGGCGCCTGCTCAATATTATTTTGTTTTAATAACAAAAATAATAACAAAGAATGATATTCTTTGAGGGTTAAAAAACTCCAAGGTAGCGATATGTATATATCAATAAAGCAACTTATACCCAAGCTAATGTTATGAAGAGACCTTGACTTTACTTATACAGGATTTACATATATTGAAATAAATATCGAATGCCACTTGACATGTCTAGGTGAGTATTTTGAAAAAGATAACCCCCTAGAACTTTGCGCTGCAACATTCTACAAGAGAAATAACGATGACTCCTAACAAACATCTAAAACATCTAAAATAACTCTTCCAACCCTAAAATAAGAAGGCAAAAACATCGTGTGTACTTTAATAATCTATTCTCATTGTGGAGTTACAAGATTTTTTCCTCGATCTCAAATTTGACAGTGTGCAGAACTGTATTTTCAACAAAGTCATACGAGTTTCAATAACAATGTTTAGTTCTTTTGAATGCTTGCGGACCTAACGTAAGCAAACGGAAAATTCTAAGATGAAATGCGGACCTGAAAGTAGACACTCTATAATCGAATTTTCGTTTTTGTTTCAAACTTCTTTTTTACGAATAAATACTGAAGAGCTTGGAAAGAAATCATCCAACTTTATCGAAATAAATTTATTGATAACTCAAATTATCATTAATAGCAATGGCTGGAAGTCCGAAGAAACCATCATCCAAACCTGGAAGTCCAAAAAAGGCGGTTGCTGTAAAAGCTGTAAAGAAAGGTGGAAAAGCTGTTAAAGCTACAAAGAGAAGATCACGACGTAAAGAATCATACGGCATGTACGTTTACAAAGTCTTGAAACAAGTTCATCCCGATGTTGGAATCTCCAGCAAAGCAATGAGCATCATGAATTCATTCGTTAATGACGTCTTTGAACGCATTGCAGGCGAAGCATCCAAACTTGCTGCTCACAACAAAAAGAGCACAATCTCATCTCGTGAAATTCAAACATCAGTTCGACTAATTCTTCCAGGTGAACTTGCAAAGCATGCAGTTAGCGAAGGAACAAAAGCTGTCACCAAATACAGCAGTTCGAAGTAAACAAACTTATTCATCAAAACAAACGGCTTTTTTTAAAGCCACAAATTTTATAAAAAGTGTTATTTTATGGAGCTTGCTCTGGAAATCGTTATAAAATAACTCGAAGTAACTCCAATTGATTTGAAAGTACTCTGCTGGATGATTCTCAAAAATAAGTATGTTTGTTATTAAGTAAATGAATTACATATTTTGAAACTTATTGTATTTTTCACTAATTCAAATCCTTAAGTTTTTCGGGCTAAGAGAGGAGAAGTAGGAACAGCAAAACCATAAATTTTTAGGACAAAAGTTGCTATAGATAGATAGAAAATCCTTTTTTTTTAACAATAATCGGCAGTTTTAAAATAGCAATATTAATAGTATCCATACAGAACTCCGATACTATATATTCTTGTTTGCCGAGACTGAAATCATGTATTCCAGTACAATACAAAAAAAACTAAGTCTTCAAAAAGACTTACTGCCAAGGCACACGTAGACTCAGTTGAACTACTTGTCATATAAATTTTAAACCTCTGATATAACCAAAGTCTTTTAATAAGTTATTCGCTGAAAGTAGAAGCCGTGATCTTGGAAACATGGAACTAGCATATACAATTAAGAATTTTTAATACCAAAATACGTCATAATTTGTATTGCCTTAATGGCCGAAAATAAAAATGTTGAAAAGTTTGAATATTTTGAGGAGTCTCCTCGCGTCTCGATATTTTTGTAGATGAGATTGTTTAGAAAAATATTGAAAAGAAAAACAAGCAAGCCAGCAAAAACGAAGAAATTTTATCGAAGCAATTTAAGATGTTTTATGGCCCTTACCAGGAGTTAGAGATCTTAAAATCCTAAATAGAGTATGCTATAAATTTAAAGTTTATGATATTCATTGTTATTTCAAAGCTGCAGACTGACAGAGTATATTTGAGTTAGGATTGATTGTTAGTTAGCTAGACTAATAGTTTTCTTTCTTATCAAGTTTTTCACAGGTAATTGGGAACTCTCGCAAGTTATTCTTTTTGTTGTTTTGAAAATTTTGACTGTAAAAGTTTCCTTCTTGTTAAGTTTTTTCTCACTATTTGATGGTTAATCAGCTAAATTGTAATCATGTGCGAGTCACTGTTAAATATTTCTTTTGTGTCAAGTTGTTTTATGGTATTTGGGGGCTAATTGTATCTTCTTGCAAGTTACAGCCAAATATTCTCCTTTGCTAATTGTACTTGTTTAAATATTATATACAATTTTTGTTCTTATAAAACTTTTATGTTGACAGCAAAGCACTGTAATCTCAGTCAAGTGGGAGGTTTTCTCATTGGTTCGGATCCAATTCAGTGAAAATGTTAGAGAAAGGCTTCAAACCGTAATGCATTGATAACCACATAAAAATTCATCTTTGGTAGTTGATAGGTTGTTTAAAGGGATAGAAAGGCTTAAAAAAGAATTCTGATGGACGACACTATTTCAAGCACTCCACTGGCATGATCACCATTTATAAAAACTAATATGACCATATTTTAAAAAAATCCTAAATACGCCCTATTATTATAAAACAACATTCACATCTAAATACGCCCTATTATTATAAAACAACATTCACATCTAAATACGCCCTATTATTATAAAACTACATTCACACTTTACAGTGTTTCAGTCATATTCAAACGTGTTGGTTATGTTTTGCTGTTTTAAAGAAAAAAATAGAAACGTTGGACCAACAGTATTAAAATTGGCAGATGCGAATAACATTGCCCAAGGATAAAAAATCCTTGAAATAACGATGTGAATATGGTATAGTGGAAACATTATGTACACTTTTTCTTATGCAATTTATGGATGTTGATGTGACGTGATGGACGCATGATGATAGTCGCTAAATGAAAATGTGTTATCTACATGGCTCAGTCACTCCTGATAACTGGTGGAAGCAGGACTGATGACAGTAATGCAAACGCTGAATGCCGAAGTATTAAAAAACCAAAACTGGATTGATAGTTTGATACTATTATATCATTAGATAAACATTATACAAGACAATTGATAATAACTCAATAACGCTATTCAGGGAAACTATTACATATTCGTATTGTTATTGTAGCGTTACTTCAGAGTCATGTTTGCCTGAATAAAGATGGTGAAGGGAACAAAAAACGTCACTTACAATATGTGTTGTTGTTTTATTACGTCGTGTTTGAATAACGAATTTATTTACACTATAATCTTGATGAAATAAGATAGAACTTCTTAGTACATTCGTACATTGGTAAGAAATTAAAAGTTAGAATCAAGAAATCTCACGTCGAACTCATCCGGTCAACAACAAAATATATTTCACGCTTTCAGACATTTATTTCCACATATAGCAATATATAGAGATAAGGAGATCAGCGTATCCGCATCATGAAATTTATTCTACAACTTTTTAACTTGGCAATTGTAACAGAGATAACATCAGTATTAAATATAATAGCATATTCAATGAAACAACAAACATTTCTATTCTTCAATTAATCCCAACGAAATAATATCTCGTTCTCGTTAAAAACTTTTTTGCTATGGTTGCATTCTACGAAGAAATCATATGTATTTTTAACTACGGACAACATCTGAACCTACTCCTGCCCTTCTGTTTGTTCATTGTTGTCTTCTCCGGAAGGTTGATTATTTTCAACAGTTTTTTCTTCTTCTTCTGCTACTACCTTTTTTTCACTCTCTATGTCCTTTTCTTTTTGGTCCACTACTTCACCATCTTCAACCGATTCGATTCGATTAAAAGCTACAAAAATAATAAATAGTGAAACTTACTTTCATCTGACTTATTCAGAAAAAAAACTGAGAAGAACCTTTAGAATAATACAGATCTGCAAGACATCGATTTCAGATCCTTATTTTGGATTTTTATCAGTATACTTTTATTTCAAGTTGACTTTCAAGCTTCACACATTACACTTCTTATCTGTACCGACACATTTCACACCTCTGTTTCACTTAGCATTACCCATCTGAGCCTATGAACGTAGTTCTACAAGACAACATATTCACATTCTAATTACGTATGACAGGAAGTTTGGCCGCAAGAATGAGGTCAAGATATGGGCCTTGAACACATGATCGACGGTATGGGTGAATTTTTAATGATGTATAGTAATGATTAATTGATAACGGAATTGTTAATAAAAGTAATAATAAGACCATATAAATGGTCTTCAAATAACAGCAATGCTACCATCACCCATTTCAGACAAATGCTGAATAACCTTATTTATAAGCAATGGCAAAAATAAAGGCGAAAATGGAAGAACGCAAGTGCGTTGTACGAAATTTTAAAAAACTTATGTTTCAGCATTGATTGGATTTTAGAACTGCTTATTCAGCCATATTATGATTGAAATAGCTGAAAACGTTATTTAACGTTATTTTATTAAAAAACTCGCTTTTTAACTTCAGGCTAGTGTGATCAAACAACAACAAATACGTTTCGAATTATTGTGAACTTACTCTCTGAATTTTCTTTACGCTCTGATGTTTTCTCGCTATCTCTATCCCTACTGTGACGACTTCTTTCCCTTTTTCTATCTCTACTATGGTCTCGACTTTTACGTCGCTCACTACTTCTACTACGATGTCGCCTTCGTTCCCGATCACGGCTTCTACTCCTGCTGCGACGTTTTCTAATGAAAAAATGTGACAAGAGGATGAATAAGGCGAAGTATTGAAAGTGATAAAAACAAAAGTATGTTGCTAGGTATGTATTATCTAGATTTGTAAAGAAGAAAAAAATGAAAAGAATTTACCAATATTCAAAAACAAAAAAGTTGTCTTAACACTCACACAATAAAATTAAACACCAAAAAGAAACTATGTATTAATAAACCATTTCACTTTTAAGAACACGCTATTTTATATAAAATATTTAAAGCTTCCTATATATGAAATCTATGAACACAAAACAAGTTTTTCTACCTTTCTCGGTTTCTATCTCGTTCTCGATCTTTTTCACGGTACCGATCACGATCACGATGTCGCGTACTTTCTCGTTCCCTGTCTCGATCACGTCTATCGCGGTGATCACGGTCTCGATAGGAACGATCTTTGTAACTATCTACTTCATCGGAGTGAGACTTGTCATCCCTTGTACTTTGAGCTTTTCGTTTATTTTTTACTATTTCCTAAAAAAATAAATAATGGAAAAGATAGGTTAAGCTCCTTGTAACTGTTGCTCTGGTTATTTTCCGCACTTAAAAACCTTTGATCCAAAGAATAAAATCGTAAAGACCAGAATTTAGTTCAAATCACTAAAATTCTGAAGAAACCATGATGAATAAAAACGTTGATGTGGATTACCTCTAATTCTTCTAAGCGTGTACGAACTTGTATAAAACCCATATGTAAACGCCCACCAAAGTGATCAGCCAATCGTCTGTCATTGTCGTAGAGACTTAAGAACGCAGCGCATATTTCACACACACGTAACTTCTGTTGTTGATTCGTAGTGGCAGGTACGGTATTTCTGTAAATGTCCTGAAAGTGAACCAGCCATTTTATATATATATGAAGAGGCCATATAAACAAAGAAGCCTTTTTTAAAAAACAGAAGCTTTTTAATGTTTTTGACAACAAGAAAAAAAAATCCTAATATTTGTAAATGAAAAAAAGTTTTGGAAAATGTTGGTATCAGATAAATCAGATCACCACAACTTCCTCAATAAAAATCTGCTTCTGTTATAGAATGTTTTGACATAACATAAAAGTCTATACATGTTCAAGATTACCTCTGCTTTTCTCTTGTCAGCTTTCAATTCTTCAACTTTAGCCAGCATAGCCATTGACTCTTCAACGTCACCCTTATTACCTGTAAAAAAGTGCTCATTTAAATATTGTTAAACATAAAAATAAGAAACTCAGCTGTAAAACTAACAAAACTATAAAAACAAAACAAAAAATTTGAAAACATATAATTGCACAAACATATAATAAACTGTATACGTGTCAGTAGATTATGTGTCAGTACGCAGGATTATATAGATTATAAGCCTGAGTATAATAACTTTGTAGCTGCAAAAACATTTCCGGTGGTTATACTACCTCTTTACAATAAAAACAAACAAAATCATTTCCACTTGAACCTACCTAGTTCCTCAGCTTCAGCTAACTTGATTCCTATCTGCTCATTTAGTTCATGAACAGCCAGAGCTTCAGGTCCTAGTGATTCAGAATCTTGAGTTTCTTCTAATCTTCTTTTATTCACATTAACCTTTCGATCACAGTCACCAACAAATTGTCTGATCTTTTCAAGTTGCTGAAAAAAATGGAATCTATTTTAGATTTATGCTTCTACTAAAGGCCTGATAATAGCATGATTTATTCCTGTGTCATAAAATAACAGCTCTACATGAAGCAATATATTCAATTATAACCCCACAATTTTTTCGAAGACTTTACGTAATTCAAATAATGATGGAGGAATTTTATTTTTTCCCTAACGATAGCAGTAGTGCTCAAACACCAGCTATAAACAAGACTTGAAATCGATTTTTACTTAAAATAAAGTTATTTATGAGATCAAATTCAAACTATCTTGCACCCTTTTTTGTTTTTTAAGATTAAATTGTGAAACTTGG
The DNA here is from genome assembly GCA_031471615.1 of Aglantha digitale. Classification (NCBI taxonomy): domain Eukaryota; kingdom Metazoa; phylum Cnidaria; class Hydrozoa; order Trachymedusae; family Rhopalonematidae; genus Aglantha; species Aglantha digitale. The sequence continues at coordinate 19,389 of JAUELD010041844.1, forward strand.
TATTTACCGTAGAAGAAATTCTCAGAAAAAAGTCAACACGAAGATGTGAAAAATAAACACAAAATGGTACCTCATATTCATAATCGTATGTTTTAGATTTTGCAGCAGCTTCGTAATCAGCTTTCAATGCAGGATCGTGAACTTTATTGCATACACCTAAATCTAATTTCTAAAAAAACATAACATGGAAAATAATTTTTATGGGCGAGACATAAGCCTATAATTAACAAATATAAAGAAGATTTATATCAAAAATATACAAGCCTCGTTTTGTTTAATATATTTCTTTCAGAATTATGTCTGTTAATTCTTTTTAGGGGACCAAAATAGATGTAAAAGTCATCTTTTAACAAGGGGTTATAATGATTACTTTCTTGCTACTTAAATATGTTAAAAAAAAGTAACCTGATATTTCTGAACTTTTACTTTATTTTTATCTGAGGAATAAACAGCGACAAATTACTTCCCTTCAAAGTGGTCCATTTTTTGAACTAGTTTATTAAACTCAATATCGTATTTGATATTTAATATTATTTTTAAGACAACTTAGAAACTTTAAGGAAGGCTAGGAACATCACTAATTCTACAGGACACAACCAAAAAAACAATAAAAAATTAACATACTTTGCTCGATTTGAATGACCCCTAAAAAGAGAAAGAGAAAGAAAACATCAATGCTACGACTGCTAAAATAAGCTACAGCATTGTATATTGCTATGTCAAAAATTGAAACTTTACATGCTTCAACGTTTTTTAACGCTATTATGCCACATACAATGTATGTGTTTTTATATGTAAGCCATGCGTTTTTATATTTCCTTATCAACAATGTAACAAATTTTTATTTGTTCCGTTTACACACAGAAAGCTAAGAGTGATAGAGAGAAGTAGATATCAAGTGTCTCTTACAAAACCAATCTATCAATCTTTGGTATATTTCACTTTCTCCCTGTAATAAAATTCATGAAATGACATAATATTTTAAATTAAATGGATTTATTAAATGTTTTTTGCAATCAAGATCTGCAAAATATAAAAATATTGTTATTAAATAAAGAGACAGGAATTTAAAATGGGAAGAGCATACAAAACAGTAAAAAAAGAGTTTAGCCCGAAAAATGAAAAAAGGTTTAACACCCTGAATAGCCTCAAAATAGTTTTATAAAGAAACCATAATACTTTTTTTATTTCAAGCTTTTTAGAATGCTTAAAGGAAAGAACGTAGAGCAATATCTTAAAATAGAAAAACTTACTGTGTTATGAAACAAATCATAAGGACATAACCCAAGCAAATAACTTTTGCAAACTTCAAGATCGTAAAATTTGACAGTGTGTCCATCTTGTTGACCTAAATAAAACAAAACAAAAAATGTAATAAGAATAATTTTTGTTGTTGTTGTCGTAATCAATTTTTTATTTTGCACTTAGAAAGGAGTTCTAAAAGAAATCTTGGTATTTTAGAGTTTTATTTTATCATGTTTGTATATACCCGAATTAGACGGTGTCCAGTTTTTAATAGTTTAACCGGAAAAAACTTGTTTTCATTGTTTACAAACAATCTCTAACACTTACATATTACTAGAAATAAGGTTTTGCCTTCTGCTCTCAAATAGACATAAAACTTGCACATATTATCATAACGGGCATATAGACATAAAACATTTGGACAACATCCAATTTTCCTTTAAAAAGACACTTTCATTAATAATTTTTTTCATAGGGTTGACTTCAAATAATTTTAGGGACAGAATATATCACTACTCTGATATATTACATGGGCCTTACAAAGAATACTACTTGACCTAAACCTATTTGTATTTTTCGACTTGAACATATTTACTTCTAACTTAGACAAAAATCAATTTACAAATTGCACTTTCATCTACCTTTTATAACCTTTCCTTCTAGAACAGAACAATAAAAAAAAATCTTCTGGCAAGATTACTTACAATATATATGAGATATCTTTTCTTGTATTTGAAAGTTTTAAAAACAAACAAAAAAACTAACATATCAAAATAAACACATAAACCAGCCAACCAGTCAATTTAGCATATCGTAGGAAAAAATTGGTAAATGACATAATTTTTAAATCTCTGTTTCTACCCACATAAATAGTTGATTTCATTTAAAAATAATTAGAGGGAGAACTTTGTTTATGAAGAATTTCCTATCATGCGCAGTCATCTTAAAACATAACGAAATTAATAATGGTAAAATTTTCATATGTAAACAAACGCTTTTCGCCGAGCAACTCATCTACAACAGTAAGTCTGAAAAACTGCGCAAAAAATAAATTTATCATAAAATATAACCACTAAACTATTTTATGAATACAATGTGTCTGTCTTACATTTTAAGTTATGGAAAATGAAAAGAATGCATTGTTTTGTTTACATTTTTGATTGAAGATATCATTTTTTTAAAAAATTGTTGGATTGCTCAAGGAAATCATGGTGATTTTTTTAGTGTTATCTTAAAGTTGATCTAAAAAAAATTACATAGGATTGAACAATATTAGTTCCTTTAAACTTTCAAAAGGCAATATTTACATATTTATTATTTCAAATATCAAAATTGTGTTAAAAGGATTAAAAATATATTTTTTGGCTGTCACTAGTTAGATTTTTTTCTATAATAAATTTTTTCTTGATACCAAGTTAAAGTCTTTTTCTTTCTATGTTTAGGTTTGAGTGTTTAAATACAGTTTTGGCACTTTTGTGAGAGCACAAATACAACATTTTTTGTTTACCTACGAAAAATCTACCATTTTTTTTTTTTCAAGCCGCAACCGGAAACTGATGTATTACACAACAATGCTGAGATATGAATACAGAAACAATATTAGAATAAATCATCTCTTACCAATCTAATACTTACATTTACTGCTGAAAGAAGAACAATTCTATCAAAGTTTTTGCTGGATTAACAAGGCAGTATTTTGAGGAGAGAACAACAACATTTCTGGGAAAAAGGTATGAAATATTATTAATAGGACCGAATCACTATCACTGTATCTAGTGCAGCAAGTATTAGAAATTGAAATTTTTATTGACAGAAGCGATTTTTAAAAAAAACATTAAACAACAAAAATTATTCTGAAACTGAATCATGTCGCTCTCTAAAATGAGTTGAAAAAAACATATACCTTTACTGTTTGTTATCAGGAGAGCATGCTTTTAAGCTAACACAATTTGGGAGGCAATAAGGATGATTGAGACTAAGGAATTTCTTATGAAAATAGAATTTTTTAAAATAAGGTTTATCTACTAATTAAATATTATCTCTATGATTGCGCTAGCAAGAGACATAAATTTAAGAGTATTTCCTATCACATTGCTTTCTTATATGCTCAACAATAAACGTTGGCATGAGAGTGTTGTAGCATGAAACTAAAAATTCTAAATATTAACATTAACGGGGAAAGAAACCATCCACGACCAAAACATGCAACAGTTATAAAACTTACCATCTCTTTGAGTTCCCATGAGCTCATCGAGCATTTTTCTCATAACATCTGTCATCTTAATTTAATGTTTTAAACAACCTAAGAGGAGGATGTGAGGGTTCTTTTATAAATATTCTGATATTGTTTTTTACCGTTTATCTCTTTAATGTAACAGTCTTAACTTTTCGCCATTACTACAAATCGATGAATGCAATGAAAAAATAACCGTCATGCATATTTTACGTAAACTTCGTTTTTATGTCTCTGTTGGTTTTCTTTAATAAAACTAAGTTCAAGTAAAGCTGGAGTTGTGTTACAGAATATTTCGCACATTAGAATATTTCGCACAGTAGGAGTTTCCGAATGATAACTATTAGTTTCGTTAAGAAGAACAAAACCAGGACTGAAAATAAAATTGATTAATATCATTAAAAAGATAAATTTAAAAAAACGAGAACACATTAAAAACGTTCTAAAGATAGCTAACTTAACTTATGTATCAGCTCTCACTATTTGGAATAGGTAAATGCAAGATATATTAGAATATAGGAATAGTATAGTATAGAAACAAAATACTATACATAGGCCTAGCATGTTTGTCAAACCAAACAGTAGTAGTTAGTCATTAGTAATATACCTGCAAGGGTCGAAATAAGAATTTAATATAGGTTACTATTTTAGATAAAAATTGTAGATGTTATTCAATTGACTCAAAATGCACTTTCATACCATATTTAAACATTCACTAAAAGCTTCTAATGAAAAATAGTAATGATATAGCTGGCTAAATTTGGTTTCTTTAGTTATAAAGACTATAAAGACAGCTTTCATTATATTTAGCTGGCTTTAGCCAGTAGCTGACCTCTATTACGACCTTTGTACCTCTATATGAATCATTTGGTATATGAACAACTTGTAGCTGAAATAATCTATCAAACTCTATATACAAACATAAGAAGTGAAAATATGATCTGGCCAGGATTCGAACCTGGATAGCCTTGACAACTGTCAAGGAGTCTTACATTAGACCAACAGATCTGTGGGTATTAATATTATGTTAGTTATTTTTAACAATAAGCAGACAATTAGCTGACTAAATATCCTGATGGACACCTAATAATGCAAACTAAACTCAGATTGCAATACAAATCTATCTCAAGGTACTCAATGTGAATCTTTTGAACTTTAATTTTGTTTTCTGTCACTACTATGTTTGCCACAATGGGAATCAAAATATTTAAAATTGTCAATTGTACTGTTTTGTATAAATGATATAAAACAAATCACTGCTACTACTACCAAAAAGATATATTTTTCCACAACTAGAGGTTTAAAACATGCAACTTTTAAATATACCTTAACGTATCTAAAAATATAATAAAACCTTTGTAAGGTAACAAATAAAAACAATAGTTTATAGAATAACTGGTATAACCAAGTAATGGAGAGGACATCATCCAGAATATACTAAAAACAGTTTCAATCAAGGGGAGAAATTTAATAAGTTTTAGTTAACTTTGATCCTAATTACGCAACAAAAATAATTTTCTGGGGTAAAAAACTAATATGTTTTTAACTAATATAAAACTAATATAACTTCATGTAAAAAAAAATAAAAAAATGTCGATAAAATTTCTTGAATTACTTTCAAAAAACCCTATTTTTAGGGCGAAATTGATATGGATGGATACACAAGAGTGAATTTATGGGACTAATTATTTTCCAACTATTCAACCCCCTGCAACAAAAAACAATAAGTATGTTCACATGTTCCAGTAAAAAAATAGTTTTATTTTTTAACTATTTTTTTACTGGAACATGTATGTGAACATACTAATTGTTTTTTTGTTGCAGGGGGTTGAATAGTTGTTTAATGCATTAGTTATGCATGCACACAAATTTCGAATCGCGAATCACAAATCTCAAATTTTGAATCTCGAGCTAAATAGCATTTAATAAAAGTTTTATTTTATACCGGCCATTGATTTTCCAGGAAAATTCACTTTATAAGTTCCTATACGCAAATTAAACCTTTATTAAACTTATCTCAAAGTAGTTTTACTTCCTTGTGCAAAATAGTTTCTTAGTCCGTTTTTCTTAGTCACATTTTAATATATCTTGCATTTATCTATACTAAATGGTTAAATTGATATATAAGTTAGGATCACTATCTTATAAGCATCGTAATTTGGTAGATAGTTTATTAGATCATGTTATCATTTACCTGACAAAATCTGAATCAATAGAGATATCTTGTTTTAATATCTGACTATAATATTTCTCTATTGTGTTCTAAATTATGAGTGAAATTGAAAGTCTTTCTTCTGTTGTGATTAATATTTTATTTTAAATATCAATTATCAACTGTTTCGCCATGTATTACAGGCTTTTCAGCATGTCTAGGAAATTATTCCAAACATGTAAAGCTGACAACAAAAATTATTTCTTATTCGCTCTTTATCATGTGCACATGTTACATGTCGTTCATATTCGTCAGTTGTATCCAATGTTAAACAGTCTATTGTATCATCTGATTTTTCTTCTCCTGTTACTTTGTCTGTTGTAAGTATTCAACCTGTTGTTATGTTACGTCATGTGCATCCTGTTTTGTTTCATACTGTTGTAGATCCACCCAATGTATTGCCTGCAAGTGTTGATGTTGTACCAATCTCTGTTGCTAAAATTTTTAAGTTGCCTGTTGTTAGTCCTGTACCAAATGTTTATTTTGTTTCACATAGTACTGATGTTTTTGTTAATGTTGTAAAAGTCTCTGTTGCTAATGTTGTGAAGTATCCGTCTGTTCGCTCTTGTACACCTGTTGATATTGTTGTTCCATCAAGTAGTTCTTCATATATTGTTGAAAAACCAAATTTTAAAGTTTCTTTACTCGATAGTATATCTATATCTTATAATTTAAATGTTAGTTTATTAATTTTACCTTTTTTGCTTTTTTCTAGTTTTTATAAAAGTTTTATTGATATTAGACCATTAGAAAATACTTATATTTATAAATTAAATCACAAGTTCCAATCATGAATATTTTTTATAGTGTACATTTGTTAATAATAATTATTTTTTGTATAGTTCATTTGAAGTTGTTCATAGTAAAAAAAATTTAAATTGTATAAATATAAATTATTTGAGCCGTTTTTCAAGTAAATGTTAGGCTTGTGAATATTATCTCTTATATTTCTTTAAAGGAAACAAATTCTGAAAAGGTTTCTGATTATTTGTGGAAATGTCTGAATATTTAAAAAGAGCTTGCCTGTTATCTCTTTTTCTTTTAATTTTTTTTATTAACAGCCTTACAACAAAAGCTAGTTTTGAATTTTATGTGTAGCTATCTTTTATATCGAAGTCATTTTTTATGGAAAACTCATATATGTTAGAAAGGGCCAAACTCAAATCTGCACTAATTGCAGAATTTCTTTCTATTGAAATTTTAGATATTTTTGATCAATTTTTTAGTTTTCATATATTTAAATTTTTATATTTTTACCACTCTCCCAAATGTAATTTTATTAAAAAATCCATTTCTTGCCTTTCTTGCCTTTTACCAAAGATTGATGAGTTAAAGTTTATAGCAAAGAATACAAATGATGCCATAATTGGAATAACAGAATCAAAGCTTGATGCATCTGTATCTGAGGAGGAAGTAAAATTAGAAGGGTATGAATTACTTAGGGAGGACAGAAATATAAAAGGAGGAGGGGTTGCATGTTACATTAGAAGTAATATTTGTAACACTAGAGTCAATGGAATATTAAATGACATTGAACAGGCTATTTTAAAGCTTCTTTTACCAAAAACTAAGGCCATTACAGTCAGTATCTTTTACCGACCTCCTAACCAAACCAATTTTTTAGAAAAAGTTAATGAGAAATTAGAAACCTAAGCTACAGAAAGTAATGAAACTTTTCTTTTAGGTGATTTCAATATCAATCTTTTCCAGAATGGTAAATATATTTTTAACAATAATAAAAATGTCTTAACTTCTACGACAGACACTATTTCCTCAGGTCTTGTTAAAAAATACAATGAGTTTTGTACAACTTTTGGCTTAAATCAAATATTACTTTCTTCTACTCGTGTAACATACCAGTCCTCTTCTTTAATTGATCACATATTGACTAATACCCCTAAAAACGTACTTAAAGCGGCGTTTTAGATATAGGACTATCTGACCACCAACTGGTATTTTGTACAAGAAAAGTAAGCAAGACAAAATTTAATTCTCATAAGAGCATTAGATCAAGGTCTTTTAAAAACTATTCTTCCACTGAGTATGTCAAAGCCTTAGAAAAAATGCCTTTTCCTGATTATAACTTTTTTAATAATGTTAATAACGCATACTCAGATTTTTGTACTGACCTTCTACAAGTAATTGACAACATTGATGGATTGCTGGAAGCAACATTGGTGGATTTTGTGATAATCGGTTCCGAGCAATCACATTGTGATCGTTTTGCTCAACCATCCACCGGGTAACGCTAAGAATTATCACACTCGCTACTTGGAAGCCTCAGTACAGCTACCAACAGATACCCACTGTGAGCGATTAAGTACTATATTGTCCAAATCTACAACTGCAATCTAGAATCCACAATCTTAATTCATTATGAATAAGAAACAATCAAAAAAAAAATTTTCAAAAAAGAAAAACCAACAAAAATTTTCACAATACAAACAATGGTGCTTTGGTACATTAAATATCCGAACAGGAAAAGAAAACGATGATGGAGCAAAAATCTATTCGGTCGCTAAGGAAATGTCAAGAACTAATATGCAATTTCTCTGTATTGGAAATAAGATTATTGAACTAGACAACGTTGATAAGTAGAATAAGGAACTCTAGAATAAGGAACTCTACACAGGCTTGGTTTGATGGAGAGATTAATGATAACAGGGATAAACTTTATAAAATATTTAAGAAGAACAAACTACAAATAAATTATGATATATACAGAGAAGCACGACGTATCAAGGCTAGGAAGTCCATTTCAAGTAAAAAAGATAGTTTCTTTGAAGAAAAATTAAAAGAAAACGTAGGCAAACCTAATGAATTGTGGAAAACCTTGAAAGATTTGGGTTTACCTAATAAAAAGTCTTCAAGATCAACTAAGGTATGTTTAAAGAAAGCAAATGGAGTTATCTGTTTTGAATCAAACTCAAATTCAGAAATTTTCATGATTTTTTTTTCAGATTTGGCTAAAAATCTCTTTCATAAACTATACTACAGCATCTTTAATTAACTACTATAGTGATAAAAACCCCTGAGACAAGTTTCGCTCTTAAGCCAGTATCTGAAGAAGAAGTCATTAAAATTATGCAAGACTTGGACATAACTAAAGCTGCTGGTATTGACAATATCAAGGTTATCTTTCTAAAAGGAGCTTCTGTATTAGGGGAACCAATTTCAAAGTTATGTAATCTCTCCATCAAACTTTCTATCTTTCCAGAAAAATGCAAAACTGCTAAGCTAAAGCCACTCTTCAAAAAAGGGAGCAAAACAGAACCTAAAAATTATCGCCCAATTTCTCTTTTGCCTATAATATCAAAGATTTTTGAAAAAGTAGTTCATGACCAGACACAAAACTTTCTTAAAGATAATAATTTACTTTATAACTACCAATCAGGTTTTAGAAGCTCTCACTCAACCGCTTTTGCAGTGTCATATTTGAATGACAAGGTTTTGATAAGGGGTTTGTAACAGGGATGATTCTGATTGATGGAAGGCTTTTGATACTATTGATTACAAAGTTTTACTAAAGAAACTCTCTGTCCTAATTTTTTCTTCTGACACAATCTTGTGGTTTAAGTCTTATTTATAAAATAGAAATTTTCAAGTGAGTGCTGAGAAATCTCTTTCACAACCTGGAAAACTAGACTGTGGAGTTCCACAAGGTTTTATTTTGGGACCTCTAATTTTCCTACTCTATGTTAATGATACGCCAATGGCTATAAACAAATGTAACTTATTTCTTTATGCAGATGATTCCTGTCTAGTTTTCCAACATAAAAATGTTA
>JAUELD010041867.1:0-12215 GCA_031471615.1 Aglantha digitale
AATACATATAAGTAATACAGTGCGGCTGGTTGTGCAGTCTTTATTTATTTATGAGGTTTAGTGGTAAATGGGTATGAAAATTTCCCTGGAATTAAACCTCTCAACATGTTACTTAAAGACAAGAACAACTAGGTTCTTATGCCTGAACTAGCTTTCATTGGCTGAACCAAAATTTTTTCAACATAAATATGATAATTTATGAAATTTGTTTATAAGAACTAACTTTCACTGGCTGAACCAAAAATTTTTCGACATAAATATGATAATTTATAAAATTTGTTTCTGAAAAGAACACATGAACACATAAACAGACAAATAAGCAGAGCATACCAATTATTGGGTACTTGTTTAACTTACTATATTTGAAACATCTACCATTCTCAGATTATTTAAATTTGAAAAAAGTGCCAGATTGAAAAACAAATTTTCCCAATTCAATAATTTTAGAATCATTTAGTGTGTAACTTTTTGTATCCACAAAAGCAGCAATGATTTTCTAGTATTGTTGGTCTTAGGTGTTTAGTTTTTCTTGATAATATTTACATTAAAACTATTCGCAGATATCATTAAGAACAAAAGGAGCAGATAAAATAGGAATAGGAATTTTGTCGCATAAAGACATTTTAGACTGAAACTGTTTTCTTAAAGATTCATCTTTTTTTCTTTTTTCTTTTTTTAATTTTTTACTTCCAAAAAAGGAACAAATGTTTGAATGACTTTTGATAACCTTGAAATGTTAACTTTATATCTGATTCTAGCCTAGAAATAATAACTTGATTTAAAAGAGTTTGGGCATTCCTTTAAGATAATAAACAAATAAGTTAGCCTATTTCTTTCAATTCACAATTTCACAGTCTTGCCAAATAAAATTCTCTATCACAGCAATGGGAAGGTAAACAAATGTGGAAGTTTTTTTGTTATTAAATTTCTGAATTTACATTGCTTTTTTATATTTAAAGACTGCAGATTCATGTAAAAAATAATAATTTTTTATCAATTTATATCCAACTTTTGCATTAAAAACTCTCTTTTTAGTCATAAAACTTTATATTTTGCAGTTTTCCTACCTCTCGTAACCGAAAAATGAAATCTTTACCTTTTCGCACCTGCGCCGAAATCCGTTGAACAAAAACTGACTGTGAAATCATGTATTACAGAAAAAATAGAAGATAAAAATTATCAGATTCTGTAAAATAATGGTGTGTCATAAGGCTCTAGATGGAGAACAGTCTCTGTGTTTAGAGCAGTATGAGACGCCATTTGATTGACAAAATATATTTTTTAAATTTGAAAAAAATATTGCTTTCCATTCTTATTTTCATAATACAAGGAAAAACTTAAAGTAATAATAGTAATATTACCTATCAAGTATATTGACGCTGCCCTATTAGACAATTTCCAGTAATGTCTGTCCTAAATAAATATATAAAAGTTATATTATTTTAATGTTCGATGTCAATCACGAAACTTGAAAAACCAGTTTCGATATCCATCTTCAGTAATTTCAAGGACTTAAAGATAGGTTTATGAAATTAGTATTTATATATCTATATATCTAATAGATGAAAAAAAAATTGATATATATCGATCTTACTTAAAAGCAAAAACTTTCTTTGAACTTCTTTTTTTGAATATTTATCGAATAAAATTTTCAGCTGTTAAGTCACTGCTTTGAACTTTTTCAACTTGATAAACAATCTTTATTCCAATTAAATTAAAAAAAATATTTCATCATATTTCATTTTAAGGATACAGATATAGAAAAAGAGATGTTTTTTCTAAACTCATTTTTTTGTTTAATATAATTTTTTTTCAAAAATATTTCAAATATCACTTTATAGATAATAAATAATAAATTATATGTTTTTTCAATTTTCGTATGATAAATAGTTTTTATTTCATAATGACGCAAAAAATATTTTTCGATTTGTTACCGTATGTACTTATACCGTATGTACTCCCTCCCTTTAGTGAGTTTTATTTTTCGTTTAAAACTTATTTCTGTATAATTATGTTGATAAAAGAAATTTCTGTAACATCTTGCTTTTTTTTTGCTGTATTTTCTTTGTTTTCATAATATCTAAGGTCACCAGTTGCATTTTTTCTAGTTCGATGTTACAAAAAAATCTTTCTTCTCTCTAATCGTTTTTATTTCAAGTCGTTGCGGTAAAGGGAGCCTATATGTCAGTGAATTGTAGTGAAATGTCGTTCTGAGATACTGAAATTTTAAAAAAGTTTATAATTTTTTTATTAATTCAAAAGCCTGGAATTTCTTATGCAAAAATTGGAAGAGTACTTTTTTTGCAAACCTTCAGTAATATAATACAATAAAAAGTTTTTCATTCAAATTAGAAATAACTCAAATCCCAAGGAAATGAAAGAAAAACTTTTGATTATTCTACTTGAATGTTTTAATCTAATTATATTTCAAAAAAGTTAATAAAATTATATATTTTTGGAAAGCCTTTTTTTTGCTCTTTTATTTAATAAAAAAATCAAAAGAACTCATTATTTTTTTATTTTTCCAATTGTATTTGTTTTCCATTTGTTTTCCAAATGGAATGGATTTGAATGAATGTAATTTAATTTGATTAAATTGATATCGCATCCATTTTATTCGCGAACACGCTTCAGAAGAGATTTTCACGATCGAAATTTCTTTATCAAAGCATAATTTTGCAAGCGAAGGATTGTGGGGCATTTACTCTAAAAACTTCTCATGTGTAGAGATACTGAATATATTCAGCCGGGGTTGAGAGACTAACGATACCAACTCTTTGCAAAATATATGGAATTTCTTGTTGTAATACTTTCATTTTTTATGCCCTGTTTTTCAGGGATTAACAGAATAATATGCGGGAGTAGTAATATATCATAGTAATATATGAGCGATTCGATTAAAAAAAGTTGCGTAAATATCATAAAAAAATCTTGGCAGAATTAATTTATTGAAAACAATATATCGAAAAGAGATAAAAACACGGGAATATTTTTTCCAATATCTTTATCTGTACATTTTTACAGTTAGTATCTGAGACTAACTTGACTAACCCTAATTCCGCCTCCTGTCAGAGTATTTTTTTTTAACCATAAAGAAAAAACTTCCACTGCTAATTTTATTATTGTAAAAATAATTTAACAATTGTTTTGCAATGCATTAAAGTCTTTGTGCTCAATCTTTATTTACTTACTGGTGGACTCCCATTGTGAGAATTTCTACTATGACATTTTTTATGCAAAATTTTGAGAAATGAAACAAGATAAATAAAACCAATATTCAACTCAAAACTACCACTCTTTATGGAATTTCTAAATGCCGAAATTCAAATGACCAAATTTTGTGCCAAGCTGGAAAGGAATTCAAAAACAAGAAGATCTAAAACAAAAACTTCAAATATCCGATAAGCCGTTTAATCAAACTTAAATTATAAAATCTCATTTGGTATAAAATCAAAATTTTCCTCGATAGGTTTGGTTCGAAATTTCGTTCAGCAGCACGAACACAGTGGAGTTTCAATGATAGTGATTATTACAGAACCTGTCAGCGACTCGGCGAGCACCTGGGCTATTAACAATTTTTCGTGTTTGCATTGACTGTTATTGTTGAACTTAAATTTATTTTAACCCTTTGTCAATTTGGAGACTCGATAATCAGGCTCGGGCTGCATTTGCATTGCCTTTTGCTTCGGCATTTAAAGGAATATCCGTACGAGCAACATCGTTCAAGTTAAATCCTGGCCAACTTTTTCTTGATTCGTACCATCGTAAATATAGCCCTAGTTCCACAATTACATCATCAGTAGCAACCGCATGAGAGCAGAATTTAATTACTATCTTATTTTGAGCAGCATTCTACTATTCAGTAAAAACTTAGCTACGCCACTGTGGCCACAAGCAAATGGTAAAAACTTAGCTACGCCACTCTGGCCACAAGCAAATGGTAGAAAATTAGTTACGCCACTGTGACCAGAAGCAAATGTTAAAAATTTAGTTACGCCACTGTGACCAGAAGCAAATGTTAAAAACTTAGCTATGCCACTGTGACCACAAAAATGTTTTACTTTGAGCGTAGCATAAAGGCTTGTTTCATGTGGTGATAAACATTGACAAGAAACTTGTATTGTTGCTATGCTATTTAATCTTGCTATCTAATGCCTATGAAGTTCTGATGTCAGTCTGCAAATTTGTAAACAAATGTTATAATATTTTTAATAACGCAAAACACTATATTTATATTATTATTTAAATCTTTGCCTTCTTCTTCTTCATTTGTACCATTGTTACTATTCAACGCAATTCAAATGACCAAATTTTTCAGCAAAACCGGAAAAGAACTTAAAAACGTGATATGATCCAAATATATAACAAATTTGAAATATTTAGCTAAGTAGCTAAGTTCTTCGAACGTTTCATGATACCAATAATTTGCAGAGATGTGTACATAGGTAAACTAGTGTACTAGTGTACAGAGTCAGTATTCGTCAAACTAACTTACTTCTGCAGATTTAATATTTAACCAACGTATAACTACGTTGGGTATTACTTCCTGATATGACACAGAGTTACACTAAACGTATGCAAAGATCACTTAAATATATAGATATTGTCTGTAAAACAAAATTGCAGCAATATACCAACCCTAACACACCATCCTAAAAATATCCTGCTTAAAATAGGTGAAAATGTACTAGTTATACATCGTCGAACCAATAAGTCTGGCTCAATAAAATGTGGCTCAAATTGGCAGACACTTATTAGAGTACGTTAAGTTACCAGTTTATAACTTTACCTATCGAAATAGAGATGAAAAGAGGGATGGTGGTGTAGGTATTTATATCAAGGATATTATATAGTTCAAAGTTAGGAAGGATATTGTAAATACGGGTAAGAGTATCGAACATCATTGGATTGAAGTATAAGGAAAAAAAACATTCTTCATACTTAATGGAAGTATTTTACCAAGCGATTTCGAACATATTCAGTGCTGAGGCAGAAGCATTTCATTTATCATGTGTTTATATGCTTTTAATGATTGCTGTTGGCAGTTTTTGGGTATTTTGACAGCGCTATAAAGTAGATGTAGAAGGTATCTTTGCGTTTTATCAATTGTGTTAGGTTAAATTTAGTTAAATTAGTTAATTTAAGAGTTTCCCATTAATCAACGACTAATTCAAATGAAATTTTGGTTGAAGGATCCTGTGTAACTAAATTAACACCAATTATGTTACAGTAGTCTTCACATGAGTACAATATATGGCAAGTTCACCCTATTGTCGCAGGACTCGCATCGCTTACATCGCGATAAAACATTGGTGCGATATCTATCGCGCCACTGCGACATTAACTCACCCTAACTTCGACATTAATTTACCCCAAATAACCCTTACCTTATTGTTCTAGTTCTAGTTTTTTTTATATAAAAATCTCTCTTGGTACTATCAATTCAGGCAACTTTCATGAAAGACCTTCTAATGTTTGATTCATTGATTTAAGTTTTATTTTATATCGGTCAAATATAAAATAAATATTCATCTTATAAAAAACTGAAGTTAAGTTGAACTTGCTTAAAAATATATTTTAAATATATCACGATTTTTTTAAACCCTTTGATCTGATCATTGTTCACTGCATTATTCTTGCCTCACTTACTCTATCTATCAGCTCTGGCAATATGTTATTCTTATATCAGCAATGTAGCATTAAAGTTTAAATGGTCTTTGTTTGAAAATTTAAAAACACACTTTTAAAATATTTTCATTTCTCGCATATGTTGTACTGTACGCTCGCATAAGAAGTTTTTAAATACATAGATTGCATAACTTGTTTTTTTTCCTTCAATAAAATAAAAGTTACGACTTGCTAAAATATTGCTGCAAAGGAAAAAAAGAATAATTCGGCGAATTGTGTTCTAAAGCTCCCGAAAATTCAATACCCTTAATGTGAAGTATTTTTACTTAGTTAAAACGGTTATTACTTAAAACAGCTAATAAATTTTGTTTTTTGTTTTTCCATTTCATAAATAAAGGTATTATTAAAGGTAAAGATTTAGTATATCCACTATATCTACTCCACTCCATTGCATCCAGTTGAGTATTCATTGGTTGGTAAGTAAATAGTTTTCTTGTCTTGATGTTGTTAGAGTGAATAATTTGGATATTTGGGTATGCTTGTTGGTAGAAAACAGTTTGTTTAGAAATTTTTATAATTACTTTTGATTGCTATTTTCGTCACTATTTATCATATTATTTAAGAAATAGGAGGTCAAGTGACTTGATATTATGGAAAGATCTTTTTTAAAGTGTTATCTTTTTGATAGATTAATACCAAAAACAGGCATATTTTGAGAATTAATTTAAAGGCGTAATATTTTCTAAAAGTGAAAAGAAAAAAAAAATAGCACAATTAAAAAAGAAAAAAGAAAAATTCTAGAACAAAATGAATGGCAAAGTTTTTATTATATTTACGAACTTTACCTGTAAATTTGAATTAAACAAAATAAAGATTTTCTCACATTTATTTATTGTGTTTTCTATTAATAATTTATATTTAAAAAATTCATATAACAAAAGAAGGAAAATGTAATGAATGTTATTTCTTTTGCAACAGCAAAGATTTCTAAAAATACCTTTATATATCTTAATAAATCTTATTTCTTTAAAAAATTGTGATGAATACTGAATAATAGCTTTAGAAATCACTTTTTAATCCCTTTGTTCTTTATGACATTATTCTATTTTTCAAGAAAAGTTTTATTCTCACTAGCTCACTATCTTATTTTCATCATTGTTATTATATTATTTGTTGGGGAGTGGATGAAATATTTATATTCTCAAAAACAACCGATTAAAAAAGTTTTAAAAAATCCAAAAGCTATGGTTTCACACGTAGCTTTGTAGCTTAGATTAGATTAGCCTTGATAGAATATTCAATTCAGCGGTATTTCATCAGGCTAGTGTACTAACTGTTACTTGGTACAAGTCATTAAAAAATAACGTATACAAACATAAATAATATAGAAAAACAAACTTAAATTGATGAAGATGATTTATTCATTGAACTAAGGTTACTGGAATGAAATTCAAAATTAAATTTCAACCCACGACCATACAAATCTATTGCTATCGCTAAGGGAAAATTACCTGGACTAAATTTTAGATGTGGGTATAATGATCAAAGGTAGTATGGTTCGAAATTTAATTTGGAATGTAGGTTCTTGTAGCGTCTTTGAAGATGAAAATTCATTTTTAAAGAAACTTACATAATTATTCATTTTTCTTGAGAAGTTTTGAGAGGTGGTCAATAATCCATACCCGACATATTTGATTAACATTTATATTATACTAGATTTGTTAAAAGTTGTTTTCGACATATATGTGTCAAACTATTTTAATTCCAGTTGCAGTTATTTGTTCGTTATTATGCTTATACATATATATCAAACTGTAGAAAGAAATATTTCAAATGAAGAATTACATTTTTGTGTGGTGGCAAATTTTGTTTCTGGGTGTGTTACTCGTCAATGCTCAAAATACCATTTTAGAAGTATGCGTTGTAAAAAGCAACAAAATGATAAAGCAAAATAATGATCTTGATGTGATATGGTACACAATGGCAAGATTTTATTCTTTCTGCATGCAGGTATTATAGATAATTGGTGATGCTGCATTTGTTTTATATTATAAGAGAACAATTTCTAACATGTTAAAAGTTTCTTAAATTCTGTTGAACAGGGATATCTAGACTTTCACTTTGATTTTGAGACGATTTGAAAGATATTAACCAACCTAGCATTAACCATGACCATTTGAAAAATTACTCTAAAGACTTTGATATATGATCATTTTTACATCATTTTTCAATGATCACTGAATATGATTATATTAACCTTTGATCTTATGACACGTTATTTTAAAATGGATTTTTCGTCTTTCCTTACCTTAAATCTGCATTTTTAGAATAAACCTTGTAAGTTGCCCAAGACGAAAAAAACATTCTTAAATCTGATTTAAAAGGATTTTCATTAAAAATATATTTTGTTACTTTTCATCTGGATCCTACCCTGCTATAGATGATTTTATGGGTAATAACTCTGACCATAAAATGGTTATATGATGGTTATTAATGAACAGATTTACAACTTTTTAGATTAATGATGAAGAAGATATTAATTGTGAGACGGCGGACTGCCGATCAGTGAGTAAAAAACTAATTTATGTAGCAACAATAGTTTAATAAAGTGTTTTCTAAAAGTACTTTACAATTATTTTTATCATTTATATAAAAGCAACAGTTTCAGCAAATATTATTCAATATTTCCTAATTATTTCTGTCATTTTCACTTCTTTATTAATTTCATCATTATCAATTTTTCGGCTTCCATACACTTTTTATATGATGTTTTTTATCTTCATTAGGCGTACCTTTCACATAGCCTTGTTGGCCTTTATTGCTCTACTCAAAGTAGCGTGTTGTAAAATTTAGTAGTTCTCTAAAATTCTAGTTTATGCTTTTATTTGATTCTATGCAATTTTTCAGGAATTACAATACAATTATTTTGAAATGATTTATCTAGTTTTCCACCAACAGGCAAAGTGGTGCAAATCCTTACCAAAATATTAATAAAATTACACTGAAAAGCCGTATAAGTTTGCTAAATGAACCAAACTTTCCACAAGTTTGTTAGGGGGAGTAGTTAAAATATGCTAAAACGCATAGTATGATGTTGGTATTTTTATTTCAAGTGGATATCAAGTGGATAGCATTCTTAGACTGATTTTTAAAGAGAAAAAACTTTTAAATTCAACCAAACAAGATTATATATTCCCTCTTTTCATACCGAGATTGCAGCGAAAATACTATAAAAGGTGTTATTTTACTATCAGTAATTGCATATATATTATCAATGATACTTCCACTTTTACTGGAGCAAATAGAATGAATTGAATTCTATTAACCAAAAATCTAGTTTAATTAAAACTACAGAGAAATTTTTCTACGATTTGTTGAAACTTTGAATGTTTATTAAGTTAACCACAAGATAAATTTAAACTGTGAATTCTAAGCGATATTATTATACCTGTAAATTTATTAGGTAAAAAGAACGGTGAAAAAGCATCTATTGATATTTTGTAACCAGATTAAGCTAAACTTAAGAAATAAAAAAGATTTTAAACAAGTCTCGACGATTAAATTTGTATCGTAGTTACCTATTTTATAAAATAAGAAAATTTAAATATATTCAAAAATCTTCCTGCTTTAGTTCTTTGTTTTTTTCATATTACTATTCATACCTTCAAAATGTTTTCTTGATAAATTAATGAATTTAGCGATATTCAGAGACTTTTTATTGCATTATAAAAAACTGAGCAACGCTGTAAGTAAGATTTAATCTACTTTCGAATTTCTTTATTAATTTGCAAAAGCAATTCCATTAAGTGTCTGTAGTCTTTCGAAGGTTTTATAGAGATTGAATTGGAATTTTTACTGTCATTACTTACGAATAAATTACATATGGTACAATTTATTACATTTAAAATGTAAACATTGCATTCCGTTTTTAAGGTTACGATACAGAAGGAAAAAGTTTTTCTTTAAAACAGGTTAAAGTGAGTAATGATTGAAAACATTTAAACTTTTTTTTAAATATCATCTTTTAAAAAGAATATTTTTAAACTTATTAAAGTTGATATTTTAGGATACTATATAAATTAAAAACTACATTCGTACGTATCAATTCTCAAAGCAATAAACATCGTTATTGTATGTTTCGTTAATATATCGTATCATCATTGTATCAATAACTTCTTCTAAGATGGATCAGCACAAAATGTAACCTTTGAGGCATATTGCAATATGTTTTGTATAATGTACACCACGACTGCTGTAAAGTTTACCACAATGTAGTGTATTATATACTATAATAAATATTGAAAGTGTTCATTCTCAGGTTATTGACAATGAAGCTCTTCACAAATATTTTGAAGCAAACGTATTCTTACTTTACCCTAAATAACAAGTCATGATAATATGATAACTAACACTAGGTGCAAAAGATAGAGCACTATATTCAGTTTATTTATTTGGCTTCAATTGGTCATAAGGAAAAAACATAAACGAATGCTTGTTTATAGTCATTTAAAACTGTAATCGTATCACCAACCTTACAACACTAGGCGTTGTCTAGCCCGAATTTTCAATCGGACGTTTTATTCCTTAATTCCAATTGTTTTTGATTTACAAATTATAAATAAAAGCACAATTCATTTTTATTAATTAAATTTGTTGTATTTCTGATGCTCTCCTAAGTCTCACTGAAGTTTTATTGATCTTTGTTGTTCTTAGTAACAAAGGGTGTTAGAAGACAATTTTGCGAAAGTAAGGTGGAAAGATAAGGCGTTAAAGCTATGCATAAACTGTGATATATTCTTAATATCAAATATCAGGCGGAAATAATTTTTATTAAATGTAGTTCAAGTTTATTACAAATAGACTGTTACGTTACGTTATATAATTCCACATTTTTACAACTGAAAGTCGACAGGAGGCTGGAAGATGAAGCACGGGGTAAGTGTACGGGGGACAGCTTTGAAGAATAGCTGATTCTTTCAATTTTCATGAAGTTTTTTTACCTCCACTATTCATACCATTCTCATAAAATGTAAATACGAAGCACTTGTTATATAAGACGATTTTTATCGTCTTTGTCATTCGTTTTATTATTTTTAATATTATAATATTATTATAATAGGGAGGGAGAGGTTCAGACGTTATAAACTCGTAATATGTTTTTTCGCGTCAAATATCCTACCAAATATTTTTCGCGTCTTATATCTTGCCAAAATTGAAAACACACCAATTTTATATTCACTTTTTATTTAACAATTAACAAAACTAGAATATTGTAAATCTCGTAGTAATTAAGTATCATAACATATATATCTGTACACCTAAAGTGTATAAATAGGTCATTTGTTTCAAGTAGTATCATGTTTATATATAGTGTAAGTTACCATTAAGAATCATATCATATATATGCTTACACCTAAGGTGTGTAAATAGGTCATTTGTTTCAAGTAGTATCATGTTTATATATAGTGTAAGTTACCATTAAGTATCATAACATATATATGCGTACAACTAAGGTGTATAAATAGATCATTTCTTTCATGTAGTATCATGTTTATATATAGTGTATGTTACCATGCCAAATGAGTTTGGATAAATTAAAAGATAAATCAACGTGTGAGGTAGAATGTAAAATTAATGTAAGCCAGATATTTTTTATTATATTTCCTTGATTTTCTTATTATTCTAAGTAACTGACTACAGCTAGTTAGGTACGATATTGACATCATCAGCTTAATGTAATATTACATTCTAACTAATGAGATGAGTTAAACTAATTCTTTTTTTTATATCAACTTTATAGAGCAAATGTAAAGATGGCTGCGATTTCTACGTAATTCTTTTATACAGTCCAGGTTGCTACATCGTATATTTAATTTCTTATTAATGATTCCACCATGGTGTTTTTGACGACAATAATGTGTTTAATATCTGTTTAAGATAGGATGAAATTGTTTGTTTTAGATTTTAACAATTACGCTAAAACTCCTAAATCATACAACAAAAATGTGTATGCAGATTCAAAGACATACGAAACTGTTGCATACACATGGAACAAAGTGAAAGATGCTGCACCAGTTGTATATGTGGTTTTACTCACTACCGAAATACCTGGTGAACAGTATACAAAAGTTCTTTGTATGGTAATTATTAGCACTGAATATAGTTTGACTTTATTATGGTCGAATTAAACATATGCATAATTGTATAATTATCTTCTTATTAATTATTATTTTTGAATAAACTTTTTCCATGCAAATATGTCATTACTGCTATATTATTTTGCATCATTTTTCACACTTTAACATCGTTGTCATTACTGCTCTATTATTTTGTTTCATTTTACACACTTTAACATCGTTGTCATTACTGCTCTATTATTTTGCTTTATTTTTCACACTTTAACATCGCTATCATTACTTCTATATTATTTTGCTTCATTTTTCACACTTAAACATCGCTGTCATTACAGTTACATTATTTTGCTTCATTTTTCACACTTTAACATCGCTATCATTACTGCTATATTATTTTGCTTCATTTTTCACACTTTAACATCGCTGTCATTGCTGCTATATTATTTTGCTTCA
>JAUELD010041911.1:0-12203 GCA_031471615.1 Aglantha digitale
AACTTAGACATATTTGACCATATATTAGCTAATATTGTCACATACTGGCCGCCTATGTAGATTTAATTAAATTTTATAAAAAAAGTTTGGGGGGGGGGGATAACCGACAAGTACCGATTATTCGACTGTGTTATGCAGTAACCATGTAATTGGTTACTAATAATGAAACTAATGTTACTAAACTCTTATACTTTTCCACGTTTCCCACAAAATATAAGCTCTGTTTTTAAAGAGCATTTCGTGTTGTCTCTGCTAATAAGTGTTTAACACTTCTTATGCGCGTGTTACAACCACGTTTAGCAGTTCTATACGTTCACGCTAAGTTTGTCATAAAAATTGTTTAATCATGTTTTTTTTATCCATCGTGTAAAAAAATGAACAATGAAACAGTATGTAGTTATAGGGATGATAGCTGGAAGGTAGTAAAAGACAGCAGAAAAACACTTAGGTGATGTGACATTATCATTTACTTCATTGAAAAGAATAAAAAATTGTGCGGGGTCAGACACAGTGGTCCTAAAAAGGGTTCTATTTTTGTGACAGCTTACTTTCAATGCAAGTTTTATTTTTGTAGCCTTCAAGGGAAGACTTTAACTGAAGACTTTAAACTAACAGTAATATGCGATAATAAAAAAATTTGTCATCCTCCTGCCTCAAGTAAAGAGTTTAATGCTAGACATATTGCAAGATACTATTAGCTTTTAGTGGCACACTGTGAACTAGCCTTCGACATTTATTTCGTTCCTATATTGAGTAATCTCATTTAGCTCTAATTTTACCCCCGTTTTTTGTGACAAGATTTTGTATTTGATTGGAATTACATGGGGACATGCGGGTCCTCGCATGGAAGCAACTTCATGCTAGTCAAATAAAAATGTTCAGTTGTTTACTCGATATTAAATAAGATGAGTGGCCTTCTATTTTTTTGATAATAATGCATAATGTGAGGCCGTATATTTTAAGTAGGCCATGGGTATTATCAATTTGGCACTTGATTTCGTTTTTTTCTTCTCACACGCCCGATGGAATGTCTTCGTATTTTTTTGGTATACTTTGCTAGCGACGTTAAATCGAGATTAAGATTTGCAGAAAAAAAATGAAATATGTAAACAGGTTTTGGCGGGTGAAGGAATATACGCCATTACCTCTACATTCGACGAATTATTACTTTAAAGTAAAAGTATTTAAAATTCAAGGAAATTATCAGTTTAAAGAACGTACCAGTTTAATGCTTGTGATTTTTATACAAAAACATGAACCGGAGCTTGATCATACAAAAACAAAAAATATATATTTTTTTTAAAAACAGTAGACAACGAATAAAAGTAAAGATCAGTTACCATTTAAAAGACACTTTATGAAATCATAAATAATATTTTATGCTGGTAAAAAGTAAAGATATTTGAATAGGTATTTGTTTTGTTTCTTGGTTAAGATTTTGATATTCTGTCCGGAATTAAAATAAATTGCTTTTTAGAAATATTCTAAGTAAATATAAAGCACTCCATTCGGATCAATTAAATCAGTGACAATAAAGATTATAAAGAAAATCCGACTATCTTATACATATAACTGGTAGTTTTCCGTACAAGAAATAATGTACATAGTGAAAAAGTTTCTTCGCTTCAAGCCAGCCTTCCACGTGAATTATTGCTAGCCTCACATTCAGGATTAAGTATACGTTTCGACAAACTGCTATTGCAAAAAACTATATATACTACTCGAGTTGGCCCTCTTGTCTCTTGCCAAAATATCGGCACTGCTCATGCAGGCCCCATATGTTTTAACTTATTATGATTCAATAAATTTGATCACAAAGTTGTAACATTGGTGCCAACCTTACATAGATATATTAGTTAGTGACATTTTTATATTCATTAAAATCTAACAAATAGTCAAGGTTTACGGTTAATTAATCTCTATCTTCAATAGGTAATAAATAATAAATAGTATAATAAGGGTGACTCTAGAGAAGCCGCTTTCCGGGTAGGGTTTCCCGGTAGGATTGGGGGCAAATGTCCCAAAATCGTTTTTGTGAGAACGGTATTTATATAAAAAAACATTTTAATGTATCAAATAGATAATTTGATTGATTGTTCCAGATTGTTCATAAAAGCATTATAGACTGCAATGTTTAGTAACAATATTATATTTTAAAATAAAAGTTGATAAAAAATAACGGGCGTTGTATGTTTGACAGCAACTTGAAACTGTCGATGTTAATTTACAACTTTCATTTCAGTAGGGACACCCTGTTCTGAAATTTTCTTTCTATTGCTATTGTTGTCTAATTTCAGGACTGGAAAAGGGTTAGGGTTAAGTCTCTATGCATGTTACGATCCTGTTATGTTATGTTACGAAAAACAATATACAGATAACAGCAACTGCAGAAAATTTAAAAGTAATCTAATCTAAAAGAAATCTCGGCCATTTTCGCAAGACCTTCGTCGTTCTACAAAGATTATTGTTCATAGCTAACATCATTTGTCCCTTGCACCAATTTTAGTGTATAAAGTTTGATCTGGTTAGCATCGAAACAGTGTATTTTTTTTTTTTACCGTCTCTACCTTTGAGTGCTTTTTTGACACCGACTCTTTCGTATCGACTCTTTTGGCTCTCTCCATTTTCAATAGACTGGATTAGTCTAATCTTGCAATACGAAAAAAACAAAAAGGAAATCATAAATCATCGTTTCTTTTTCGATTTGATTGTTTGTTTGTGCGTTTTTTGCAAGACTTCCAGAGGTCCTAATGGACTCATCATGAATTCCTTGGTCCAAGTTTCTAGTATATTTAATTGCTCCCATTTGTGCTACGGTGATATTATATCATATGCGTTTTATATACCGCTTACCACTGGGGACTCGAACCACGAACTTTGCGGTAAAAGTTTGAAGGGCTACCACTGAGCCACCCCGATTTTGGTAAGACAGTCTTTTTGGTCCTTACTGTTCATTCTCAGTGAAGTTTCTTTTGAATGACGTCAGTGATCTCTACGTACGTTCTCCGACGTACAGCTCTCGTAACTTGCGCAAATACTTACAGCTAAGCTTCAAACTCACCAATTGCGACAGGTTAATTAATATTTTTATACATACAACGTTACTAAGGTAACAGGTGCAGATACAGGATTTTTTTATGGTAAGTCTCTCTCCCTGAAATTTAACAAAGTCACGTGTTTAGATGTGATATCTAAACACTTGATTTTGGTAAACTTCAGTGTGTTTTCTTAACTACACTGGTGGATCAGATGGTATTTGGATGTCCCCCAGGTCAATTACCATTAATAGAATGATAAGTCAAAGTTTGGGTTGCGTAAATTTGTGATGAAATTGAAGTTGGCAAATATTAAGATAATTTTTTTAAAAATGCTGCAAAATTAAACAAATTGGGGGAAAAAAGAAAAATAAGTAGATAAATACATAAAAGAAAAAAAGTTCAGCTGGTTGTACAGACTTTATTTACTTAGAAGGTTGAATTTCAAATGGGTATGGCGATTTCCCTGGAATTTAAACTCCCAACATGTTACTAGACAAACAAGAACAACTAAGCATGGAGTACTGTGGTTAATCTCATTTGATGAAATGATTTAAAGCTTCAGTTATTTCTTTTTTAAAAGAAGAAAATATCTTCAGGGTGAAAAATATTACAGAGTAAAAGAAATATTTAAAAAATAA
This sequence comes from Aglantha digitale, assembly GCA_031471615.1. NCBI lineage: Eukaryota > Metazoa > Cnidaria > Hydrozoa > Trachymedusae > Rhopalonematidae > Aglantha > Aglantha digitale. The sequence goes on from JAUELD010041911.1 coordinate 3,677, forward strand.
ATAAATTAATTATTAGTATTTAGAGTTTCTATACAAATTCAAGATAAACAAATAAATAAAAATTGAATAAAATACTGAAATGAAAAAGAACACATGATGAACAGAATGCCTCGTTTTTACTTGGTTAACATACAAACTATTGGGAACTTGTTTAACCAATGATCTATGAAAATCCACCATTCTCAGCTATTTTAAATTTCAAAAAAAAAATAAAGGAAAGGCAGGTTGAAAAACCATTTTTCCAAATTCAATAATCACAGAATCATTTTGTCAACTTATCATAATTGCCTATATATCACCTATAATTGTTGGTCCTTGGTGTTCAGTTTTTCTTCACTTTTTTTCACGTTAAAACTATTGGTAGATGAACATGTGAATACAGATGTATGAAGAGATGGAATAGGAACAGGAATGTTGTCGCATAAAAATAAAATTTAGACTGAATCTGTTTTCTTAAAGATTTATCTTCTTTTTTCATGCTACTTAACATCTATATTTTTGGTTTTCTTTTTCTTTTAGTGTGTTGGTAGAGAGAATTGTTTTATTTTTAGACAAAAAGAAGGAACCAATATTTTTGATAACCTTCGTAGAAATTGAGAGGTAAACCAACCGTAAGTTGTATATGGAAGTTTTTTTGTAATTAAATTTCTGGATTTACATTGCTTTTTTATATTTAAAAACTGCTGATTAATTTAAAAAAATAAATTTCTATCGATCTATATCAAACTTTTGCAAAAAATACTCTTTTTGTCCTAAAACTATACATTTTTGCTGTGTAAAAAATCCTACCTCTTGTAACCGTAACTCTGTCCTACCTCTTGTAACCGTAAAACGAAATGTTGTGCGCCTGCACCGAAATCTTTGTTGTACAAAAGCTGAGACTGTGAAATCATGTATTACAAATGAAATACACAAAGTAAACTGCAATATTTTTTATCAATAATAACAAATACAACATGCTCTTTCTCTTTTACAATGGTGCCTCATAAATGCTCTCGATACAGATTTGTTATCTGTGTTTAGAGCAGTATGAGACACCATTTGATTGACAAAAGATATTTTTTAATTTGGGAAAAAACTATTGCTATCCATTCTTATGTCATGAACATTCATTCATAATACAAATAAAAGCTGTATCTCGGAGGGTTTTTCAAGTGTCACAATAAAATATATAAAATAAAACAAGTTTTAACTTATTTGCTTTGTATGGGTATCTTAACAATTTCTCAGCAAGGGTTTCCAAAATGACGTTGTTACGTAATTACGTTGTTTCATATATTGAATGTTTTTATTTTGTTTATTCACAGAATAATGCTGTTGATTCAGTTTTTGATATTATATCCATATAAAGTATTGAAGTATTTGAAGGTACCAATTTCGGTCCGAGATCTAATAACGACTTTTGGTGTGGTGGTATGTCATCTTCACACAAGTTAAGTGTAGTTGCTTTGATAGTCTCTTGATTTGCCAAATTCTTATTATTAGGTTTTGTTGTACTATTAAGCTTGTTAAACCTTGCTAAAAGTTTTGATTTTGAGTTTGTAAACATTTTTTCTCTTGCTCTTTCTACAGAGTTTTTGATGATATTCAAAGGTAAAGATACCCCTACAAAGCAAAAACGTTAAAACTTATTATATTATAACTTACTTATTGCTTCTATCAAACAAAAGATTAAATAAAATTGCGTAATACCATGAAAACAAATTCGAGCGGAATTTATTTATTGAAAACAATATATCCAAAAGAGATAAAAAAACCGCAATATTTTTATCTGAATGTTTTTAGAGTTTGTCTCTGAGACTAACTTGACGAACCCTAAATCCGCCCCTGGGTAACGATCGAAAAAAAAACAAAAAAACATATTATCGTAACACTAGGAGCTAATTATTTTAAACCTTTCTATATCTTCTTCTTATTGTCGATATCACAGGCATTGTTTTTTAGTGAAAGCAACCATTGTCTCCATTGTTATTATCACAATTAAGATTCTGTGTTGCTTTTATTTTGGTAAATGCTACTTATATTTCCTTGTTAAAACCACACAGATTTTGTTTTTGGTAAACACAAATATATAGATTGTGTTTTTGAAAACTAAAGTATTATATCTTATATTTTCTCATTAACACATAAATTTAAATTTGAATGCTGGTTACTATGGAAACAGTTTATTACTAAAACACTTTAGTTTCCAAACTGTTATAGATACGCCATCTTAAAACCACTGGACGCATTAATATTTATGTTTTTAAAATCTAAATATATTTAATAATGAGAAGCAAACAAAAATGGAGGAAGGACCTACAGGTTTAAACTCTAAACATTACAAATGGCAGTTGACGTTTTATCTTCTACTGATTCAAATAACAACAGTTCATCTACAAGGAATGAAAATTTAGTTGCTCTAAATAATGAACGAAATATTGCCTTGACTGCCTATGCCAGACTTAATAAAGAGTTAACAGAAGACGAACGATGTATGAAGGAACTTTCTCTTGGAAGAAGGATAGGGTTTTACAGATTGCGAGGTGATTTAGGCAGTGGAAATTTTGCGAAAGTTAAACTGGGTTATCATTGTTTGGTTAAAGGTAACTCTATTTTATTTGTAATGTTTCTCCATTCATTGTTTTTATTATATTATCTTTATTATACGTTTTTTAAAAAGACCAAAAGTCCCAACTTATTAAGCATGAAATCCTTTTCCTAGAATTTGTGAAAGAAAAGTATAGCTATATTATATTATATAAATAAAGTGTCAGGTCCGAAAAAGGTGAGGGGTATATAAAGCGCCATAGTAAACACCACCGTAGCACGAATGGGAGTTAAATACACCAGAACCTTGGGCCAAGGACTCCCCCCCATATAGTCACTGACTTCTGGGAAGCCTTGTAAAATAAAAAAAAACTCACTCACTTTTTTAACAATAACAAAGAAAAGAAGAGTGCAAGTAAAAATTAATTAAAGCAACATAACTTAATAAGTTTTTTTATATTTTGGCAATAATTTGAGTATTTCAATACACTGAGTATCTGTTTTTACTATATGCTACATCACTCAGTGAGTATTTGTGTTTCAAGGTTTTTATTATATACTACCTCATTCGCTGCGTCATTAAATTTTCTCAAAACAACAAATTCGGATATTTTGATGCGGCAATATAAAGATGCACTTAGTCTGTGTGCTATAAGACTATGCGGTGATATTATTTAACACATTTAATATTAGATTTTAACCAAGTTTTGTCCAGTTGTTGATATCTTTAAAAAACTAGAAAATTCCTAGTTTGAATTACCCGCATCAAACAATTCAAAATGTTCTGGTGTGAAATATTTAGGCAAAGTCAATGATTTTTGATTACCTTACCTTTGATTAAATTCAAGTTTTGACCTAAATTTAATGTTTTCGAAAACATATCATAATTCCTTCCTTAAATTTAAACCTTAAAAAGGTTTTGTACACACATTTTTTCTTTACATTTTTTCACACAGTATTAAATAAGTCCTAATATCTTTCATCTGGAATAAAACAATAACTTTTATGATAAGTTCTTTTTCCAAGCAAATGAAATTTTATAAGGTTTTTAGTATTTTAGTATTAATTATTTTAACACTGGTTTCATATGATGTTAACATGCAAATAAAAATTCTTTACTAGTATTTTGAACAAGATTTTTTGAAGCACAATTTAAAAACAATTCAGAGCTGTTTAAAAATTATTAAAACCTAGAAGCAATCATATTCATCTTTGTAAACCTTCTGGTTCTATTTCTTCCTTTAATTTAAAGCATGTTAAATATTCTTAAAACCCATCATTTTATTGTCAGAGTCGAAAGGTTAAAGTCATATAAATTCACTCGTTTTAATTTTTTGCAAAAATTAGGCATCTATAAACACTACAAAGTGACGAAGCAGGATTTTTTTAAAAATATCTTAATTTGGCTTGAAAAAGGGGTTTTTTGAAAATATTTCAAAAATTCTTCATTAGATTTTTTTGATCTTTGCATGAAATTAGGCAATAATAAGGGCTTCTAAATGCACTAGTTTTTTTTTCTAGTTTTTTTTTGTATTATAGGGTTTGCACCCCAAAAATTCTTATTTTTGCGATATTGGGATCTAAAGGTTGATTTTTGCCCAAAAATAGACTTTTAGAATATATTTTAAGAACTCTTACTTAGATGATTAAATAATTTCGGCATTAATAAATACGATAAATAATAGGACAAATATACTGATGTTATAAAACTTTTATTGCGAACGTTTTCGGATTACTCCATATTCATTGCTAGTTAAAATAAACTGTTAATAAAATGTTAAAATCTAAAATTTAATTTGAAATAAATAATTATTATAATCACAACAAATACTAGTGACTCTCAAAACAATTACCAGTTAACAATAATTTATATTAAATTAATTAACTACGTCACACCGTTTCTAAACAAGTTTAATACATTTGATTCTACTTGCTCATTAAGTGATGGTTTTAATTTTGCAATATAGAATGCTTCTAAGTTTTTCCTTGTTCTTGCATTTTTCGAAGCTTATAATAAAATACTCCAGGTAAAATTATGTCCTGCTTTTTCATATAAGTGTTTAGCTGGTTCTGAATTGTTTTTGATGTTGTTATGGTCAGACCAACGTTCTCTTACATTTTGTTCTGTCTTGCCTATATATTCTGTACCACATGTGCATTTTCCTCTATAAATCTTGCATGACGGATGTAAATTCTTATCTTTTGTTATAAACAGTGATTTGACCTTTCTTGTCTTCCAACGGATTGCTACGTCAAATTTTTCGTTACTAAATTGATGGAACTTCGTTAAAAATCGTTTTGACAAAATATCATTTGATTCACAATATGGAATTTCGACCAAAAGAAAAGGTTTTTCACTTCAAAGAAATTTGGTGGAGTTATGTACTCATCTTCTTCGTTAGTTACTTGAGTTTTATCTTTAAAACTTCTGACCACACTATCTACAAAACGTATAGGATAGCCTGCTTTAGTATATTTTTGTTGTATAATTTTTATTTCATCATCAAAGTTTTATGTAATCTACGTAAGATATGTTAGATATTTTTGATTTCTTGTATGAAGTTAAGCAATAATAAGGGCTTTTAATTTCACTAGGTTTTTCACCCCTAAAGTTCTTATTTTTGCATTATCGGGATCTTTGGTAGATTTTCCCCTTTTTGCCCCAAAAATAGAGTTTTTTGAAAATATTACAAGAGCTCTTAATGAGTTTATTGATTTTTTGTATGAAGTAAGGCAGTTGTAAGGCTTTTAAACGCATTATTTTTTTTTTTTACCCCAAGAATTTCTTATTGCTGTATAATTAGGATCAAAGCTCACTTTAAATATTTTTCTCACCCTTGATTGAAACTTTTTATTATATCCTGTGAGTTTAATTATTATTCTAGAGTTTCAAAGGGAACGCACATGCTTAGAAACAAAGAGGAGAAAAATAGTTCTGGTATTGATTGTTGGTTAAACTTCCTTGCTTTGTCTACTTCTTTATCTTTTAAATATTCCTTTTTCTCATTTATCCAATAGAAATTTTATTGTAAATGTTTGTTTAAAACAAGTTTTATTTTTAACCATCCAAATGTTAACAATAGGTTTGTCTAAGTTAGATTTCTTTGAGTTTTATATAAATGTGTATATATAGTTTACAAATATATAAGACATTTTAATAATTAATTTTGAAATGTCTGAGCCAAAAATGTCAAAAGATATTCTTGAGTTAGATTGAGTTCGATGTGAATCAATACGCTCAACTTTGCAAGCTGGCACAATACATATTCATTTTATGACGTTCATAACATCACTTGAACTTTAGTTTTATTGATTTTTAGTGTTATTTTTTTACTTGAAAAAAGACTTCTTAAGTTGCGTTGCTGATTTTTGTAGCTTCGAACTCGGCCTAGCCCATTTGGGATCATTTAAAGCTAAATGGCTACAATATTACCAAATAACAGGGAGACCGTTAATTTAACAGACACTTGAATTGGCTGCTTGAAGTAGTTTTATTTTAAATTCAGAAAATATTCTTAATACTTTACAACTAAGTTTGCTGTCGAGTTTATTTTGAATTGAGAAAACAGCTAAGTTGGCTATCAAGTTTATTTTGTGTAGCTAGTCCTTTTTAAGAAATCACCTTATGTACGCCCCTGAAATGTTTGAACCAAAATATCTGGAAAGAGAGTTTTTTTTAGTTCAACTTAAAAGACAATGTCAAGAATTTTGCCTCTTTGGAACATTTAGGATTTCGTAACATGTAAGAATTGACGCAACGTATTAATAGAAAGATAAATAAGCACTATAGACAATAAGAACATGCATATGTCAATTAAAAAAAATAGCTTCATAGAGTTATCATAGAACTTTTTTTTTTAAACTTTTTTTGTCTAAAAAGCATTAGTTTGAAGAACTTAGCTTCCCATAGTAAACAGCTAAATACTAATGGTTGTACCAGCGAATTAGAACAGGTCATATGTCTGCCATGGAACTTTTGATAAATTTTAGCAAGCTTTTAAGGTTCCTCAGTGTCATTCATCAGCCGTTTCAGCCACCTAACTTAGACATAAATATAAGGATCATTAGTCAGCCACTGAAAATACTATGTACATCAGCTTAAAGAGAAATTATTTGGCTTAACGACAGCAGCGGTTTTGTTTGTCACATCTTGAAATCATTTTGTAAATAAAATAGTGGCTGACATTTGAAAGCTCACTTTTGGGGGTTTTAGTTTTTGACTGGTATCTAAAGCATCTTGTTTCCATATGGTATTATTTAAACTAGTACTATTCTGAAAAAATTCTTTGGAATTTAAATTAATTCTTTTTTATTTTTAAAAACTATTTAGTAATCATAATTTTTATTTTCGTACCATATCATATAATTGTTAATAGTTCCTCCCAGATATTTTAAAGTGTAGTTTTAAGGAGTCTGTGCATTTGAAAATTAGGTTCTTCTAATTTTATATTAGAATCTGCTAGTCTACTATTACCACTGATTAATAATATTTTTCGCACTTATAACTAGATAGCATCGTTTTTCTATTTAGAAAAAGTAGCTGTAAAGATATTAGATAAAACGAAATTAGATGAAAAAACACAACGTCTATTATCAAGAGAGATTCTGTCGATGGAGAAACTTCACCATCCTAATATCATTCGTATCTTCGAAGTTCTAGAAACGTACTCAAAAATTTATATGATAGTTGAATATGCATCATCCGGTGAACTGTTTCATAAAATATTAAACGAAGGGAAGTTTTCAGAAAGTGTATCAAAAACATATTTTGCACAGATAATTGCTGCTGTTTCACATATGGTAAGCAGCTGGCCTCCTTTGTTCCTAGCTTGAATTCAGTTTTATCCTTAGGATTTTATTGAGTTGCAGCAGTGTGCTGCAATAATAATAACAATAATCGAAAACAACAGCAACCTCTTGACAGTGATATGCAAGGAAGTAAAATATATAAAATTATTATTAGACGGCAACGTATTTTCCAAAAAATAAAATAATAATTTTTTTTTAAAAAAGTGATAAAACATAAATTTGTTTGCATAGTGTGAAATTATCACACTGGAAACTTATTCCTGCACTTTTTTTTTTTTTTTTTTAGGAGTATAGCAATTTGTTTTTGTACTGTACAGATAAAAAGTTTCTTGTTTATTTTTAAAAAAAACTTTGTAACAAATGTCTTGATCGTTGTATAAATCAAAAGAAACAAATTATCAAAAAAGTAATCAAATAGATATTCACTTATGTAGCATAATAAACTTTGATATAAAATAAACACATTAGCTACGAATACTATTGCAATGCCTGAATCATGATTTTTTGTCTGCGCAACATGGAATCGAGTTAGTGTCGCCTTAAATCAATGTATTAAAATACCATACGATTTACCAGTTTATTATTTCCACTCTTGGTTTTGAGCGTAGTGGATCCTGTAGCAGCCTTCTTGAACACAGCAGCCTGGGGAATACACTGTAGTTCTTATTCATACTATTTTGTATGACACAATGCCACAATATTTCAATCGAATATTAAGTTAATAACTTACTCAAATATGTGCATAAAATTTCTTTGTGAAGGGTTTTCTAACTGTTTAAAACAATATCTTGACTTATACTTAATTTTGAAAACTTACCTGTTAATGTTTTTTACATTTTACACTTAAAAACATGATAAGTAAAATATAAATATTCATATAGAAGGATACTATATGACGGCCATTTGCAATATCAGTTACTAAGCAGTATTGCAGTGGCTATAAATAAAACTGCAGTATATATAAATAAGAGTGTTTTTAATTCATGTATCTTTTTTTATTCGTATTCAATACAATATTAATTCAATCTTTTATATATGTTTGTAGCATAACCGCAATATCATTCATCGTGATATCAAAGCTGAAAATGTTTTCCTTAACGCAAACGGGCACGTGAAGATTGGAGACTTGGGATTTAGCACCATGGTGGCATCACCCGAACAACAACTAAATACGTTTTGTGGTAGTCCA
>JAUELD010041922.1:0-12189 GCA_031471615.1 Aglantha digitale
TGTTTATAGCAAGTTGCATGATGGGAATATAAGTCAGGTTAAATGAATGTCAAATGTTTATAGCAAGTTGCATGATGGCAATATTTGACAGGTTTAGTGAATGTCAAATGTTTATAGCAAGTTGCATGATGACAATGTTAGAGAATGTCAATTTTTTATAGCAAGTTGCATGATGACAATATTAGACAAGTTCGATAAATGTCAAATATTTATAGCAAGTTGCCTGATGACAATGTTTGGAAGGTTCAATGATTGTCAAATGTTTATAGCAAGTTGCATGGTGACAATATTAGACAGGTTTAGCGAATATCAATTTTTTATAGCAAGTTGCATGATGACAATATTAGTCAGGTTTAGTGATTGTCAATTTTTTATAGCAAGTTGCATGATGACAATATTAGTCAGGTTAAATGAATGTCAATTTTTATAGCAAGTTGCATGGTGACAGTATTAGACAAGTTCAAAGAATGTCAAATGTTTATAGCAAGTTGCATGATGACAGTATTGGACAAGTTCATTGAATGTCAAATGTTTATAGCAAGTTGCATGATGGGAATATTAGCCAAGTTCAATGAATGTCAATTTTTAATAGCAAGTTGCATGATGTCAATATTAGAGAGGTTCATTGAATGTCAAATGTTTATAGCAAGTTGCATGATGGGAATATAAGTCAGGTTAAATGATTGTCAAATGTTTATAGCAAGTTGCATGAAGGCAATGTTAGGCAAGTTCAATGAATGTCAAATGTTTATAGCAAGTTGCATGGTGACAATATTAGACAAGTTCGATAAATGTCAAACATTTATAGCAAGTTGCCTGATAACAATGTTTGGAAGGTTCAATGAATGTCAAATGTTTATAGCAAGTTGCATGGTGACAATATTAGACAGGTTTAATGTTTGTCAATTTTTATAGCAAGTTGCATGGTGACAATATAAGTCAGGTTAAATGAATGTTAAATGTTTATAGCAAGTTGCATGATGACAATATTAGACAGGTTTAATGTTTGTCAATTTTTATAGCAAGTTGCATGGTGACAATATAAGTCAGGTTAAATGAATGTCAAATGTTTATAGCAAGTTGCATGGTGACAATATTAGACAAGTTCGATAAATGTCAAACATTTATAGCAAGTTGCCTGATAACAATGTTTGGAAGGTTTAATGAATGTCAAATGTTTATAGCAAGTTGCATGATGACAATATTAGACAGGTTTAATGTTTGTCAATTTTTTATAGCAAGTTGCATGGTGACAATATTAGTCAGGTTAAATGAATGACAAATGTTTATAGCAAGTTGTATGAATGCAATATTAGACTGGTTTAATGAATGTCAAATGTTTATAGCAAGTTGCATGATGACAATATTAGACAGGTTTAATGTTTGTCAATTTTTATAGCAAGTTGCATGGTGACAATATAAGTCAGGTTAAATGAATGTCAAATGTTTATAGCAAGTTGCATGGTGACAATATTAGACAAGTTCGATAAATGTCAAACATTTATAGCAAGTTGCCTGATAACAATGTTTGGAAGGTTTAATGAATGTCAAATGTTTATAGCAAGTTGCATGATGACAATATTAGACAGGTTTAATGTTTGTCAATTTTTTATAGCAAGTTGCATGGTGACAATGTTCGGCAGGTTAAATGAATGAAAAACGCCCATTAATTCGGGTAATTCGATTGGGCCTTTTAAAGCATCTATGTAATCTAAATAAATTACTTTACCTTAAAAGCAGCGATATAACCGAAATTCTTTCTTTGTTGATTTCTATTTGAGGATCTGTAGTGAATAGTATCCTCGAAACCTAGTTCAGGAGTAGATTCATATTGTCTTCTTCTACTAGAAGTTTGGACAGTCTCCTGAGGTCGTTGTTGTAAAGCATTGAAATAATCTGATCCACTATTGGTTCGTCGAATTTGTGGACTTGTATATTCAGTTCTCCTCTCTAAGCTACCATAAGGGTGAGTGACTTGTGTATGGTATGCACTAGTGTTTCCATTGCTTGAGAAGCTACTATTAAACTGACTAACATACCTGGAATTCACGCTCCCAGTTGCATAGCTTTCGTTCGTATAATCTCTTTGGGAAGGAGATCTTTCATTTGGTGTTCTGGAACGTATTCTATCTTGACGTGATCTGGGATAACCTGACCGTCCTCTGTCACTACTAGAGGATCCTCGGTTATTGCTATTTTCACCATTTTCAGAATTATTCCTTTTATGCCAGCGTTGAAACATGTTGCAGCTAGTATTATTATTATTATTTGCTCGACAAAATAATCAGCTATCAATGTTATTGTAACGAAACTGCATTCATCAACTTACTGATATTTTAAAACTATGAAATCATAACTTACATAAGGAAGAATCCTTTTTGAAGTTAATTGATAAAAATTATCGCTCTTTAATTTTATTCCCAGAATTAACAAGAAGCTTATAAATCACGTTGCTTCTTAAGTGATATTTTTACTACTTGAAAAAATATGACGAATTCATATACAATAATAAATATAAACTTTTAATCGGTCATATAAATTGTAAAAAAGACACATAAATTTTTTTATTATATCTTAAGCTTTAATAATAACAGCAATACGTAATAAGGCAGTTATTTTTTTAAAAAATGAAATAAATAAATGTAATTCAAAAAAAGTTATCTATTCAATACAGATATAACAAGAGCATTTCAATATTGAGATAACAACGTTATTTATGTAAAATAAATAAGAATAAAAATCCAGCATTTAAAATGTTTTACTAAAGAGGTTTTCAATTTCCATTGTTTCGTTAGAAACGCTCTGTAATGATTAATAGAAAGCTATATAATACATTGTAAGATATATATCCGTCTCAACCACTGATATCCCATTAAATGAAAAGAAATCATACAAGCCGCTATTATTATCCGTGCTATGTGCAATTATTACCATGAAACTAATCAGCGATTAAAGAAGGTCAAACTATTCTTTGCTAGCCTAACATAAGGGACAAATTTAAGGCTCCATACAATGTTCTTTAGGCTCTATCTTCACAAAGCCTTACAATCCTAAGGCAAACCCTTACGTTGCGCTAACATTCAATGAGACAAAATTTAGTTGCAGGCTATTCAACTAAGAGGTGAAGTTGAGAAGTGAGTCATCATATTCAACAGATTAATTCGCACGTAAGAGAACTCTGTAATCTATCTATTCGAAAGGTGAATAAGCAGATTTGACGTTTTGGCTAGTGGAAACTCTTACAGTTTTTTCGAAATGTCTTATTTCTGTATATGGATGAGCCATGAACTACAACAATTTTGTTCAATTTGATCAATTCACAAATGTTTAATGGTAGAGATTTTATCTTCAAAATGAATAGGAAGTCACTGAAAAGATAAAGATAAGATATAAGAAATTTATACATTCATCCCCAGTCTTTTTCCACGCCCTTTCAAATTTTCTTTGGATTCTTTATTAAGGACATAGCTTATTAGATTGATTAAAAATATAATTGTTCCCCGTGAATGACTATTAAACAGTATCGCCGAATGGATATTAAACACAATAATTTGATCCTTCTTGTGGAAATTAAAATAATATATTATTGTATTTGTTACAATTAAAAAGAAAATATAAAATATGAACTCGAAACTTTCATATGTTTTGATATTTTTGCAGGAAAATTGCATTAACGCATTTGTTCTTTAAAACTTGGTTTGTTTACGAGCAAAATATTATAGCTGATATGGATCGATTAAAAAGATTCTTTATCGCCAGAGCAACTTTTGTTGCTTCCTTGTCAAAGTGCTTAAAGAGACACTATCTAACATTTTGTATTGGTATATCCGATACAAAACATTAAATTAAGAGCTAATCCAGTTTCAATTTCAACGCTCAATCGTAAGTTAATTTTGACTTCACACGATTATAACAAGTTTAAAGTTTTTTTAATATCTTGCATAAAATAGTTTGACTGACTGAAAATATCTTTGTAACCAACCCTTGAGGCTTCGTACATTTTTTATACGAGAAAATTAGTTTTGTAATCCATGTTGGGAAAAGGAATGGTTCGTAAAATATTAAATCTTTTGACAGTGACACTTTAAATAAAATCAGATTTAGATAATATCCGGGGAATCACCTTTATAAAGGCGCAGTAAATTAAATTCAGGATTAATAAAATAAAAAAGAAATTATATATTGGCATATTTAAATGAAATACATAAATAGATAATAATAGCTAAGGAATGAAATCTAGTTATCGAGGGCAATCAGAGGTAATTTATTAATTAAAGTTTAAGTAGCTATAATTAAGATGGTCAAGCGAAGATACCTTAATTAGTAAAGTTAATTAAAATAGTTTCTTTTTGTTAACAAAGCCAACTTATATAAGAACTTGGGTTTCGTTTTTTCTCTTTCAATATTTTTTTTTACCTCAAGCAAGATCAGCAATCCTTCTAGTTATGTTTGGTCATAAAAATAAGATAATGTTTGAAACCTTTATTACAAAATAAGAGGTTTAGGTTCGACCTGAATGTTCACATCATTAAAATAAGATTACATACATGCAACGCCTAAAACTGATGTTACAAAGTATAGAACTGATGTACTATATATTTTTAAAATATTATTCATGTCGCCAATGCTGTTTGCAATTCTTTTTATTTTAAAATAAACAATTACCAAGGGCAAGTATTCTAAAGCGAAACACCTGTACCCGTGTAGTAGACAAAAAGTTTTCGAAGGAATCTACCGGAAAACTTCATGCAGTTTTATAAAAGCTGAAGCTAACCCAAGTGTAGGTCGGGTAAAAGGAGAGTGTATGTTACGCTGAGCGGTTTGTCAATGAACTCTCTTATTGCACCCTGATGCACATAAATGATTTTTTAAACTAACTAAATATAATGTTAAAAATATATTGACGAAGGGCGCAATAAGGAAAATCAACAATATCCTAAGCTATTTTTATCATAAACGAATGTTTTTTATACAGAAACTTTATGATTGGATTTCTGAAAACTTTGGACGAAAAGTTTGTCATACTTTTATAAAAGTATTGTAAATATTTGGACGAGCGTTTGTTAATCAGTAGAAATCTCATATTGTGTTACATAACATAAATAATATTTAACAGTTAGGAAAACATTCTAGCAGTAAATTTGTTTCTCAGCAGAGCAGATAAAAATAAAGAAAATAAGTCGAAAATATAAACATTTCATATATAATATATCGCGTGAGGCCAAAACTAAAAAATTGATCCATCCAGTTGAACAGACAATAAGTTATTAAAAAAAAAATAAGTCAATGTTGACACAAGAAAATGAGAAGGTTAGAACACGTACGAAGAGTTAACATAACTCAAACCGACAATAATCTGTAAAGTAAACAATAAATATTGACAACGATCAGTATAGCATTAAGCACTTGGGATGGATATTATAAGAGAGACACCGTGCAGATGGTTAGCTGGTGATTATCATCTCTGATGCCATGGAGAGCACAATCAGTGTCAAGTGATTTCATAATGCAAAACATTTTGTTTTTTTTAGTTGCTTGTTATTATATTTTGTATAATTCAACTTAGTTGTTCGAGAGATGTCAAGGTGCGTGGAAAAGCAGATACACAAGAGAGCAAAGCAATGCGCAGCATGGCAAAATGATTAGATTAAATAAATTCGTTAAGCTTAATGATAATGCAAATAGTAATCCTTCACAGCGATCAAACTATTTTAAACGACCACTATGTGCAGTACGGAGATATCCGTCTAACTAGCACAGTATTGAATGCTGACGACTGCTGGTCTGCAACAGCAATGCAAGCGTAATGAGCTTGTAATTGCTGATAAACTTCGCTTAAGTGGTCAATTGAACAACGACATGAGCAATAAATCATTGACTAATTGAACGAATTTAAATATATAGATTTGATCATCGAGTCATAACTTGATAAAACCGTTCACAAGTTATGCACGGTTCCGTATTTAAAAAACATTTATTGAGGAACTGTATGTGCTCGTTGTAAACATCAGAATAAAAAACATAATATGATGATATGAAAACCATATCAAAATCATAACCATAATGCATGAGACGGTTTCCACAAGAGAGTGGCTAATACAAACACAAATAGCCTGCTTTTTTATCTTATTCTTACCAACCTCACACTCCTAATCGCGTAAACAAAGTACAGTAATTATATAACCTATAGAATATTAACTGAGACAGGATTTTATTTTTTAATAAGCCAAAACACTGTTTGCTGTGACATGGCGTTATAAATTCTAAAAAGCATTAATGTCTGCATTGGATTAACGGTAAATGGATTTGCAGTAACCATATACACGATAACAAAAAGAACTTGGAATCATAAAGCTGTCATGCCAGTAACTTTTAGACACGGTAAGTCAATTAAAAAAAACAATTTTGACAACTGCCTTGTATCTCTTCAAACAATCTAACAAAAAATATAATGATGTTTTACTACAACGTAGCTACTGCTGACCATGATATATGTGACACATTCGGACACCGATCGGACATCAGACATTAATTTCTTTCACTTTAATATTGTGAATGATTCACGTTACGTTTTATTCAAAACTTATTTAACTTAATGCCGCGAAAAACCTAGATTTTCAAAATAAAAAACAATAATACTGGCTCCGCTTATAAAGTTAGTTCCAGGTTTAAAGGGGCCCAGCTATACTATCAGTTTCTATACTATGAAGAGCGTAACATTTACACCTTCTTCTTCGAAGCTTATAAATGCAAACCGACAATGAATCGATAAATAGTAATCCAATAAATGTGACGTAAATCTTCTCTATTTAATAATGGTCAACATTAAGACGCTTTCAGACTGTAACAATAACAAATTTGATCGCTTGTCAAGTCGACTGTGACAATATATCAACTCACCAACAAGAAGATTAACACAACATATCATTAAACTTAGAATTTACATGTCAACTGTGAAGACTCTGCTTTAATAAACAATTTAAACCAAGAACACTAGAAAAATAAAAACAAATCTTCTCGTTCTATTAGTGAGTGACTGAACCAAGTACACTATCAAACTACAACGATTCGTCACTTTTTTAAGCCATTCAAATCTTTAATAATAATGTTTAGTAAGAAATCTAAACCGGGTAAGCTATCATACTACACTATTCGTCGCTGTTATGACAGTATGCTAAAATCTTAACTATAAATATCAAAAAACCATATTATGACCAGTGAGCCATAGTATATCCTTTACACTAATAAAACCTTTACCAAAGGAAATGCAACAGAATCAAATACATTTAAGCTATCATTAATGAAAACTAACTCAAAAAACCAAAGTCATTTTAAAAACATTCATTCAAACTTATAGATATTTATGTAACAAGAACCGCAACAACGAACTTACATTACAAGCCCAATTTTAAATTCTAATAACTTAGAAAACCTGCCACTAAAAAACATACAATAACTTTGTTAATATTCATGGTACCTATCAGCAGTTACGTGCGTTCTCCTTCATACTCGTATACACTTTTATTAAGCGCTTTGATATCTCCTAAATTATCATGTAAATAATACAATTCATTGGTTAGTATAACGATAGAATGATCATAGAATAAAGCAAACAGAAAGGTAACATTAAAAGCTGCCCCCATAGTAAAAAAAAAACATCGCGAGAAACGTATTATAAAAAAGCATATATTATAACACCACGCAATGATACAAGCTATTTATCCGATGTTACAAAAAGATTAAGCTAATTATATAAGCGTGCATATATATTATACATAAGATATTATTATCTCTCGCACATGCGTAGAAAGCAGCAGATAACGAGATCGATGTAGCTACAATTACTTGCAGTTAATGAGAATCGAGAAACTCCAAAGTCCAAAGAAGTCATTCCGGCTACACATATCAGATACATTTTCTTCGCTATGTTTTTTGTGGTTATGCCTTAGTGATCTAGTGATCTTTTAATTATCAGTAAAAAGCGGTTTCAGAATAGGAGCTTTTAAAATAATATCAAACAATTGGAAAGCTTTTTTCACCAAATTTAACAATAGTTAAATAGCTTGAACCCACTGCGAAGTACATACAATATATTACGCCATTGGCAGCATCAGTTAATATGTCTTATACCAACATACCCGTAAGAGTTGCTACCATAAACAATTTTAAGGTTGTTTGGAATGGCACAGAAACGTGCATTGTAATACACATAGGTTAGGTTAATTTTTACGTCATCAAAGTAAATTTTTCTTATTGCATTCACTGTTATTTTTCGAATGTTTCGTAATCAATAATTATTTCCAAGTTGAAATCCTCTTGTCTAAAGAAGGTCAGTGAATTCGGACATGCTGTATTGCGATTACACAAGCTGAAGTACCAATGTAAATGTATTAAGATCATATTTCAACCGAACTTTTATGTCAATGCTAAAGTCGCGAAATATAAACTAATTAAATGCCACTCTGTTTCAGGCTTGGGTTCATACAACAAACTTCAAGTAGTTATGCATGTATATCAGAAAGTTATCGAATGTTACATATTTCTTTTTTATTCAAAATCATTTATTCATAAAGAGTCCAGTAAAGGGTGTGTTGCTTTCAAAGACCTTCACTGTAACGATTTATAGCTAAAAGATCATTCTATCAAGCAAGATCGTACCACTGACAGCACTTTATAACAACCACCACGATATAAATGAAGAAGTGAGAATGGATTTAAGGTGATGTCAAACATATACACAAAACCGTCTTGTGTAGTAATACTTTTTCAAAGGGTAGGTAAGAAATATGGATCAATGCATTAACTAGTTTAAGTACTTCTGTTAGTTATAACTCACCATAACACTTGAATTAAATGCATATGATTTTATTAAAATTCCAACAATAAACAAAGACCTATAGTCCATGGGGTGTTAATCTTTGCTAAGAGGTAAACATTAGACTCTACGCTTAAAGTTGATTTGATGAACATAGGCCGAACATTGCAGAAATATCGAAGGGAATATCGCAGCTGTCACAATGGCAGTGGTTCAATGGCTAGTATTGGTTTTGCAGCCCTCTTTAGTTATGTTGTGGTTCAGGAAAGAATGTAACCAGTTAATGTTTCGTCACATAATTGACAACTTGATCACATTTACACCTCGACTAAAAAAGCGTCCACCTGTATACTTTTTGACATGAAGCACGTGCAATCTAACTGTGGAAACATTACACATGTTGGATCATTCTGGATATTTGTTACAACTTTATTGACTTCAATAACACCAGTTACTTGGTTTCAGTTACCAGTTATTTTCCTGGTTGGTCGACTGAGCTGTCAAAGTCTAGAGTCTAGATTAAAACAGTGTTACTATCCCAGTAAACTTAAGTTTTGAGATGATATTTAGCTATTTTGGTTTAACGTAATGGAGAAGACCACACCAAAGTATTTAAACGTACTTTCATGATCTATATAAAACTTAACCACCAGCTATAAATGTTCTGTATCAGTATTGATGAAATCAGTAGTAGACAGAAAGGACATACAAGACAACATGACATACAAGAATGCATGACCAGTGTTGATTGACGTGTCTGAAAAGCCATTGACTCATTTTCTTAGTGAGCAGTTTTTTAGTCTTGGCTTCTCCTAGTTTATTTTTTGCTTGTTCTAAAAATATTGTATGAATGCCATTTGTTTGAGAGTTTCTGATTTCTTGGATAAGCTTACGATAATTAAACACAATTGATGACTACCGCAGTTACAACCTGGAAAATTGAGATGCATGTTCATGAGTGCTGTTGGTTACTTCATCATAAGCCCTCAAAATCTCCAGGATAAGAGTTAAAGTTATTTGGCTGCTTATATGCATTGATCAACTTAGGCTCTGAACACTTCTGACTTTCTGTTGCCCCGTAGATAATAACAGATGACTGGCTGATGTTAGTGGGGGAACCATCTTCAGTTGATGACATAAACTACCATGGTCATCACCAAAAATTACCATGGTTGTTACCACAACTTACCATAGATCCTACTACATATACCATGGTCGTCGTCAAAAATTCCCATGGTTGTTACAACAACTTACCATGGTTGTAACAACAAATTACCATGGTTGTTACAACAAATTACCATGGCTGCTACCATAGAAAATTCAAATCACGCAGTACCATCAATTTACATCAACGTATTACTAAAACTTTTAAGGAATTCTTTGCACCTTTTTATGGAGTTACTTTATACTTGCAAAGGTGCCAACAGTTTTTGTACTTAACACGATCGTTGCAACAAGGGTACTGAAAACATAGCTAAAAGCTATTGAATTATGCCGGTAGTGTACATAACAATAATCCTTTTGTCCTGATCAAACGTTTTTATTTTAAGTAAGTTACAGCTTTATGACAAAACAAGGTTTTGGTTGGAAAATTAAGCTTCAAATTCTTTTCATTATCGCCATAACAAACCCTCTTCTTCATAACAACAATCACAATATCACCACAACAAACCCTCTTCTTCATAATAACAATCACAACATCACCACAACAAACCCTCTTCTTCGTAATAACAATCACAATATCACCACAACAAACTCTCTTCTTCATAATAACAATCACAACATCACCGCAACAAACTCTCTTCTTCATAACAACAATCACAACATCACCACAACAAACTCTCTTCTTCATAACAACAATCACAACATCACCACAACAAACTCTCTTCTTCATAATAACAATCACAATATCACCACAACAAACTCTCTTCTTCATAACAACAATCACAACATCACCACAACAAACCCTCTTCTTCGTAATAACAATCACAATATCACCACAACAAACTCTCTTCTTCATAATAACAATCACAATATCACCACGACAAACTCTCTTCTTCATAACAACAATCACAACATCACCACAACAAACCCTCTTCTTCATAATAACAATCACAATATCACCACAACAAACTCTCTTCTTTATAATAACAATTACATCACCACCACAACAAACTCTCTTCTTCGTAACGATAATCATATTACCACAATAAACTCTCTTCTTCATAACAACAATTACATCACCACAACCAACCCTCTTCTTCATAATACAAATCACATCACCACCACAACAAACTCTCTTCTTTATAATAACAATTACATCACCACCACAACAAACTCTCTTCTTCATAACAACAATCATATTACCACAATAAACTCTCTTCTTTATAATAACAATTACATCACCACCACAACAAACCCTCTTCTTCATAATACAAATCACATCACCACCACAACAAACTCACTTCTTCATAACAACAATCACAATATCATCACCACAACAAACTCTCTTCTTCATAATAACAATCACAACATCACCGCAACATATCCCTCTTCTTCATAATAACAATCGCAACAACATCACAACAAACTCTCTTCTTCATAACAACAATCACAACATCACCACAACAAACCCTCTTCTTCATAATAACAATCGCAACAACATCACCACAACAAACTCTCTTCTTCATAATAACCATCACAATATCACCACAACAAACTCTCTTCTTCATAACAACAATCACAACATCACCACAACAAACCCTCTTCTTCATAATAACAATCACAATATCACCACAGAATCTTATGTTTATTCTATTCGTGTGAAACAACAAGATAGCTAAAAGACTTAATGAAATTACAGCCTTTCCTTAAACGAAGTGGAAACTGGTTCTATTTCAATTGAATATGCCTTCGACTTTATGCAATAATTAACCTATGCAAGTGTGTCTACTATAAACCCAATTTGTTGATGGTTTTGAAAGTAAAGGCATTGAGAATTCATACCTTTCTAAAACCTTTAAATGGATTTATGGACAAATATAAGCTGTATATAAACATTTTATTAACACAGGTTTTAAACTAAAATGTTTAATAAAAACTTGTAAGAAATTTACACACTATTCTTTACAAAAAATTAAGACTAAAAACTCTAAAAGAAGCAAGTCTAAAAATACCAAAAGAAGCAAACCTAAACATTTAAAATAAGCAAGCCTAAACACAATAAAAGAAGCAAGCCTAAACATACTAACAGAAGCAAGCCTTAACATACTAAAAGAAGCAAGCCTAAACACATTCAAAGAAGCAAGCCTAAACATACTAAAAGAAGCAAGCCTAAACACACTAAAAGAAACAAGCCTAAACATACTAAAAGA